>CM058232.1:13811884-13964882 GCA_030180135.1 Orychophragmus violaceus
AGAATGATCCATCCGAAACTACCAACAAAGACTAACTAAAGCATAAACCAACTAAAACCCCAAACCAAACCAGCAGAACCAATTCAAAACACTAACCATCCCTACCACCTAACTACACGAGAAGCGTGATAGAAATCACATCACCACCACGGGAAAACTTGATGCAGACGACGGCTAGCACAACCAACACCGACGGAAGAGAAACACGACCGGAGGAGGGCTACCTGAGCAAGCATCTCACCGGAGAAGACTAGCCCAACATCCCGACCAACCGGAGACAACCTCACACAGAGGCGAGCCGGAGAGAACTGCGCGCACCAGACGACGACGAATCACCCACCACCAAGCGAAAATGAAAGATGACACACTGAAGAACACGGCGGCTGCGTTGCTGACTAACGGCAAGCGACGGCGATGAAAAGAGCGGTGAACAAAGATAGGAGTGACAGAGCTTCGGATCGCCGGAAGGGAGACGACGGGGAAGATGCACGGACTAGCTACCAACTACGGGCCCTCTCCCGGCGGCATCGGCACCGATCGCCGGCCACCGGAGAGGTAACGGCAATTCAAGATCTGCTGTTCTCGAAGTTCGTGCTCGGGAAAGAAAGTCGCTTTTTTCGACCGACTCCCTCTAAAATTCGACGAATGGTATTCATCTTTCATTATAACCATATGACTTTATATACTTTTTTGTCGGCATGACGTTGTATACTTATACACTAAATCAATAACATTTTATTACAATTGGTATTCCATACACGGAGAGAGATCATACGCGGTATATAAAAATATTGGTCAATTCATTTATTTCAATTGGTTCAAGTTGAAAATCCATAAAATATAAGTTTAGACTAGTAAATTTAATAACTTACAAAATATAAATAAAATATTTATATTTAAAAAGGATCTAAGACTGCTTACAATGGGAGGATGTGTCATGTTGAAAAAATTTATTCAACTGTTGAATTTAATTTTTGGGTTGTAGTGGGGGTGTTGAAATGAGGTGGATTCAACTCCCGTTGAATTCTTTCAACGCAGTTGAATGTTGCTTGGTGGTCCCATTTGTTTTATTTTTATTTTTTAATTATCTAACACATGACACATGTCTATTACTAATTGGATGTGTATATTCTTTACTTTAATTTTACATCCCAATTATTAAACCTCCATTATTTTATAATAACTAAAATTCTATATATATAATTTTTATATCAAAATTCATAACTTTTTAAACTCTATAAATAGAGATTTGTTTCATTTCTTTTGGACACAAGAAAAAAATACTAGATTTTTATTACATTCTTTCAATTTTTCGACCATATATACGTTCATATATAACATTCATTCGTTCATGTAAGTTTATTGTATTTTATTTTCAGTTTTTATCAATGAAAACTTCGTACGTTTATATCGGGATATGGTGTGAAGAATTTTCATTGATAAGAGAACTTCGTACGTTCATATATATCATACATATGTTCATAAGAACTATATATACGTTCATAAAAATCAATATCACATTGTTCAATAATTTTATTTAATTTTTATTTATTAATTTTGTTTATAATAATTTTTATTATGTTTTATTTATTAAATATGATAGAGTGTTGAATTTTTTTTTAAACAAAACCATTGTAGAAGATAAAAGTTGAATGAGTGTTGAATTATGATGTGGAAGAAAGAGAAAGTGATGTGGAAGAAAGAGAAGATGATGTGTAGTGTAAAATGGGGTGTTGAATCATTTTACCATTGTACATAGCCTAACTCAGGACTCAATAAACTGGTTCGTATAACACACCAGCTCAATCATTTAAATCGCTTATTAAATAACCTAACAATAGTCCAAACTAGCCCTGGGATATAAAACCGAATCAAAATTATCGAACCGAAACTGAACCGAAGTTTTAATGAACTAAACCGAACTGAATCGAAGAAAAAAACCGATTGGTAGTTTTTTTAAAAACAGAAAAACCGAATAACCGAATAACCGAACCGAAGAACCGAAGTCTCTGGCCTATTATTCATTATTGTAGACTTGTAGTTGTCGTTCGGTTTTGATTTTCATAAAAGTTTCAATCTTCCAATATATATACTTTTGTCGGTTTGTGTTTGTGTGTGTTTATATATATATATATTTATAGCCTTGGAATATAAAATCGAACCGAAATTATCGAACCGAACCGAACCGAAGTTTTATGAACCAAAATTGTACCGAACCGAATAAAAAAACCGATTGACAGATTTTTAAAACAAAAAAATCGAAAAACCGAGTAACCGAACCGTAACCCAACCGAAGAACCGAAGTCCCAGGCCTAGTCCAAACTCATAAAATTGAGCTTAGCTGGTCAAGCTCATGAGCTAATGATTTGTCAAATCTACATCGATTGTTTAAAAATAATATTATATTTATAAATAGTTTGTAATATAAAATTTAATTATGATCAATCATAATTAATTTTAATTTAATATTTTATTCACTAAATTAAATATACAAAAACTGCAATCGTGTAATTCTAGCAGCAAAATTATATACAATAGTTATTTATCAAACCATTATACAGTAATATATATACTTTCAACTATAAAATATTTTTCAACGAAAATATATCTTTTTCAACTATCACTATTTTATGTTTATATCCGGAACTGTAAAGCCAAATTTGAGACGAAGTAGATGCAATGAAAACATAATTTTGATATTTGGCCTTGTAAAATAAAAGACTTTACCACATTCAGACACTTGTGGTTAAGTGGTTGGGGACGAGTCTTCGACGCTACCACATTCTAAGTTCGATCCTCTTATCATGCGAAACTATGTCACATTTGTTTAAGGACACCCACGGCCACATGAATATGGACCTTGCTTTAGAGACTCATTTGAATACCCGGAAAGAGGGTCTATCCATAGGATGCACCTCCCCTTAAAATTAGTCTGAGTCCTCCATAAGCTCGGAATACCCTCATGTTAAACAAAAAATAAATAAAGACATAAAAGACTTTATATTAAATAATATTATTATTTTTAACATTATTTTTATAATATCATATGAGAAATTATTTTCTTATATATATTAGGTTCCAATTAGATATCACAAATTTAATTAAATTATTTTTAAATAAATTATTTATTTTAGATTTTCTATCTTAATTTCTTTTTAGTTTAATATAAAAATATTTTTTTAGAAATAGTAAATGAAAAGAAAATATTTAGAAACATAAAAAATTTTGAAAAAAGAAACATAAAAATTTCATTGAAATTATACTTATGTTCATTTTTTGTATGAAGATTTACTTGTTATTTTTATCATAGTTTATGCTTATAAAACAACAAATTATTTTCATTTTCTTAATTATTTTTATGGCTTTTGAATATGTTTTCGGATTTTTTAAAAGTAAAAAGATATCTGAAGAATACAAAGAAAAACTAATTTCTCGAAAAAGAAATTTCATTATGGAACATTGAAACTTATCTTGCATCCACTTAAAATACAAGAAATGATAGCAAGTTTTTTATTATTATTATTATTATTATTTTTTTTTTTTTAATCTGGGGGTATTCCGAGCTTATGGAGGGGCTCAAACTAATCTCCAAGGGGAGGTGTAGCCCATGGATAGACCCTCTCTCCGGATATTCAAATGGACCCCTAAAACAAGACCAATATCCATGTGGGTGTCCTTAAACAAATGTGACTTAGTTTCGCATGACAGGAGGATCGAACCCGGAACGTGGGACACGTCCCCAACCAAACAAATGCAAGTTTTTTATTATAAAAACTATATTTAAAATAAAAACTATATTTTCATCAAACTTAATTAAGGTGCATTAGAAAATAAAATGGAGTTAACACTGATCAAAAGTTTGAATTTTGTAAAAAAAAAAATTTACAATATTTTGTAGATTATTTGGTGTTTGAAATCATGTATATATCCATTAGCGGTATAAAAAGACAACCTATAGATGTTTTTTCTTTTAATGTAAACGGGAAAAAGGATAATAAATTTTCCTATGAAAAATATAATTTCCAATTTTTCTCATATTATAAAATTAAATAAAGTAGATTATTACCATAACTAAAAACAGATGAAAGCATTAATATGAACAGTCGTCACACAAGAAAAATTTAAGAAAATTATATATATAAAATTAAAATTGAAGATAAATGCACTGTATTTAACTTATCTTATTTATATCCTTCACACTTACTAAATAATACGTTAAAATTATCTTAGTTCTCATTAATTATGTTTTATCTCTTAAATTATATTCATAACTTAACACACTGATGTAATATAATCATCACGAGTACTAAAATGAAATCTATGTAGATAGCGATATAGTTGATATCAAGTTGTCACTTGTCATCACCAAATAAATCAAACAGACTTATCGAAAATTTTGAAGATATTTATGAAAATGTTCTATCAAGTCCGATAATTTTGACTTGTATGCTTTCAATGTTTTTTTGATTTCATAAACTTTTACAATATCTAGCTCAGAGTAATATTAGTTGATGTTCTACAAATATAATATAAAACACCAACGAAATTTGATGTAAGAAAAATCACTAAAGATGTTAGTTTTTTAGAATAAATGGTACCATTAAAGAAAAACGATTTACAAACTTTAACAATCGTAATAGATTCATTACTCCAACTATTATTTTCTAATAGTGAAGTTAATATCATTCCAAACTTATCCTTATCTATACTCATAATCATTCCAACTAGAAGATATATATATAAAAAAAAAAAAACAAATTGTTTTCTAGAAATCGCTATTATCGTTTCCGGGTCCATTCAAGTTAATTGGGCAGCCAACTTGATTCAACGGAAAATGCCGGTGGTTCTGCATCCGTACAATACTACTATTGGGTCGTCGAGAGAATTTTGAAGCATTGAAGTTCATCACAGCAGCCACGTGCCTTAAAGTGAGTTGCCATTATTCAACTTTTGCAATCTAATAAATACAAAACATTGATTTAGTCAAATCTTTATCACCAACTAGCTATACTTATTGTCTATTTATTACGCATCGTCCACAACTCATTGCTCTTCACTCCAAAACATAAACAAGAAACCTACGGAAAAAAAGAAGAGAGAGAGCAAATCAAGAAAATGTCTATCTTTCTTTATTTCATCTTACTTTTACCTCTCCTTTTAATCTTCTTGAAACGGCTCTCACCCTCTAAAGGGAAGCTTCCTCCGGGACCCATAGGTCTTCCGATCATCGGAAACTTGCATCAACTTGGAAAATCCCTCCACAGATCTTTCCATAAACTTTCTCAAGATTATGGACCCGTGATGTTTCTTCGCTTTGGCGTTGTCCCTGTGGTTGTCTTCTCCACAAGAGAAGCAGCTGAAGAAGTTCTCAAGACTCATGATCTCGAGACTTGTACACGACCAAAGCTAAGTGCGACCAAGTTGTTTTCTTACAACTACAAAGATATTGGCTTTGCTCAATACGGTGAGGATTGGAGAGAGATGAGGAAGCTTGCGATGCTCGAGCTCTTTAGCTCCAAAAAGCTAAAAGCGTTCAGGTATATCAGAGAAGAAGAGAGTGAATTGCTCGTCAAGAAACTCTCCAAATCTGCCGAGACTCAAACTCTGGTGGATTTGAGAAAAGCTCTTTTCTCTCTTACAGCGAGTATTATATGTAGACTCGCTTTTGGACAGAACTTCCACGAGTGCGATTTTGTCGATATGGACAAGGTTGAAGAGCTTGTGCTCGAATCTGAGACCAATCTTGGCTCATTTGCGTTCGTGGACTTCTTCCCCGCGGGTCTTGGGTGGGTTATAGACCGGATATCTGGCCAACATTCGGAGTTGCACAAAGCCTTTGCAAGACTTGGTAATTTCTTTCAACATGTGATCGATGATCATTTGAAGCCTGGACAACCTCAAGATCATTCAGACATCATTAGTGTCATGCTAGATATGATCAATAAAGAAAGCAAAGTCGGTTCTTTTAAAGTCACCTATGATCATCTAAAAGGAATTATGTCGGTGAGTATAACAATCTTTCATTTTTTTTTTTTTTTACTATCTAACAATCTTTTAAGTCTTACGTCGGTCGGTCAGTATAACTAATATTTGTTTGTTTTATGATCAGGATGTGTTTTTGGCGGGAGTGAACGCAGGAGCGATCACCATGATATGGGCGATGACAGAGTTAACCAGACATCCAAAAGTGATGGAGAAACTCCAACGAGAGATTCGAGCAACTCTTGGAGACAACAAAGACAAAATCACTGAACAAGATTTGGAGAAAGTTCACTACTTGAAACTTGTGATCCAAGAAACTTTCAGACTACATCCACCAGCTCCTCTGTTGCTCCCAAGAGAGACAATGTCTGATTTAAAGATTCAAGGCTACAATATTCCAAAAAACACGATGATCGAGATCAACACTTACTCAATAGGACGTGATCCAAACTGCTGGGAAAACCCTAATGATTTCATCCCCGAGAGATTTATCGATAGCCCTGTCGAATATAAGGGTCAACATTACGAGTTGTTGCCATTCGGTGCTGGTCGCAGGATTTGTCCAGGGATGGCTACGGGGATAACTATCGTCGAGCTTGGTTTACTCAACGTTCTTTACTTCTTCGATTGGAGTTTGCCTGATGGAATGACCATTGACGACATAGATATGGAAGAAGCTGGAGCTTTTGTCGTCGCCAAGAAAGTTCCCCTTGAGCTAATACCAACTCCACACCAATGGTGAAGTCATGATCAGAAAAGTAAAATGATCTACTGATAATATATCATCACATCGAGATTTGTCTGCGTGGATTTCTTGAAGTTGGTTTGATTTCATTGTGTATAATCATGTTTTCAATAAATAAAAACTTCCGATTGTGACGTTAGTTATCATCGTTTTTGGTTAGTATCGTTCAAAGTTGATTTAAGCGACTATTTTGAATAAAAATAAGTTTGAAACTGACTTAATTAAGACTTACGGAACTGCTTCGGTTTTATATCAAAGTGAATTTTAAAATTGTTTGAATAGTAGAATAAAATTAAAATATATTAATAGATAACTTAAATTATTTGATGGGTTAGTTAATAAGTAGTACAAGAGTAAGAATTATAAAAATATAGATCTGTAAAACTAATATTTACAATAATTGAACTAAAAATAATTGTCGTAAGTTAGTAAAATTAAATAATAAAAGGACATAAAACATTTTCTTTTACATCTTTGGACACGAATAATCCCATTAATCTAAATGTGGTGGTATGGTATTGCTTTTTCATTGAGCTGGTCTTTCAATTTTTTCAGCTGGTCTCATTTTTTTTTTCAGCTAAACGCAAAATTTACAAATATTGAATTAAGAAATTGAAAACAAATATTTTGTAGATTTTGGGCCACAAACATGTTGAGACCACAAATTTAATAGGCGGGCCAGGGCCTAATGACAATTCCCTGTCAAAAGATAGATAAATAAGTGACGTTCTCCACGCGCAAAACGCTCGTCAACCTCACGCGCAAGTTAGGGAATTACAATATATATTCAAATGGGAAAATTGCCATTTAATTCCTCTTTTTTTTTTTTTTTTTGCAATTAACATATTTATTCTTCAGATATCAAAAAAACGTAAATAATTCTCAATTTTCTTGTTGACCTAATCAATGTGAACCCGTAATTAGTAAACGTTTAATACTTAACTCCAACGTTACCTCAGTAGCGAAAAACATATCAAAATCAGAAAAAATCTGAAAATCTCTAAAACAAAAATTTAGATTGCTTCAGCCTCTTTCGCAGTCGATAATCCGAAAAAATGATGCCTGCGTCGAATTCAGAAAGGTAACTAAGTTTTTTGTCTCTCTTCTTCTTCTGTATATTTAAATGTAAATTTGCAGTGAGCTTCACTTGTCGAATTTTGTTTTAAAAGGAATTAAAATTAGTGTATTTGTGCAGTTGGGTTGACAGTGGTGTTGATGATGGGAACAAAACTGTTGAAGAACAAAATCCACCGTCTGAGATTGAGCCCGAGATGTCCGAGACAGTTGAAGCAGAGATGGTCGAACCATGCTTAGATAGAGAAGTTAGTGATGATAGCAGTGTAGAAGGTGATGACTGTCATGTGATTAACGAGGATAGACCTGGTTTTAAGAAGACAGAAAATGAGTTGTGTGAAGATGAAGATGCTCAACAAGAGGAGAAAGGAGATAACTTTGTAAATGTTCAGAATTGTAACAATTTAGAAGACCAGTTTGGAGATGAAGAAGTTGAGGATGCAAATGCACATCAATCGGATGCTGATAGTGGTGATGATGTTTGGAACGAGGACAACATTCCAAATCCACTTTCCGACAATGATGTATCTGAGGAACCATATGGACCAGTCAATAATAAATATGTAGATGAGATTATTGCGTTAGGGAAGCTGTTTAACAATGCTATGAGTTTAAGTATGCATTTCTATCTTACTCTACTTTTCTTCTTTTTAAGAGAGAGAATCTAAAGCACGAAACGTGTCAACTAAACTCTCCCAAGCACGAAACCCCAGGCCCCTGTAACTCTTCTCTTGGAACTGCTGCTCCGCCTCTCCAACTCGTACGTCCGGTGACGGGTTCGTGGCTCCGCCGGAGGAGCAGCTTTTCCGGCGATGATTTTTTTCAGATCTGGAAAAAATTTCAAGCTTTTCACCGGCTACCCAAGATCCTCTCCGTTCTGTTCTTAGAAATAATGCTAAATGGTCTTCCGTATGGCCTGTTTTGAAGATCTCAGGAAGTTTCTGCTTAGGTCCCAGCTCCTAGACGGGCAGGTGGCAAATCTCTCTTCCCTGTGTGGAAGGGGATTTTGCTCTTCACGGTTTACGCTCCACTAGTCTCTGTATCTCTTCTTTGGCCATCCTCACGCCTCTGTGCAGGTGACTATTAGCTTGCTCTTTACCTTTGTTAGATCCAAGCTTCTAGCAGAAGGTGGTGACTGCGGCCTTACTTCTCTTCCTTGGGTGGAAAGAATCTGCCGACAGAGATCAAAGATTTGTTTCCTCCGGATCTGCTCCTCCGGGTTGGAAGGATTCTGTCGACGGAGCCTTCAAATCCTTTTACTATGCTTTTATCGGCCGATCAATATTTGATCTGCTCCAGCTCGTCGTCTCGGTGGATTTTTTATTAACGCACTGACCATCATCTCCGCCGATTCTTCCCTCCGGCCCAGCTCTTCTGAGATCGACGGAAGCGGTGGCTCTTGTCTCTCTCCTGTGTGGAGGAAGCGGAAGCCTGAGATCCGGTGCTCAGACGACGACGGTGTAATCGGTGCTTTTCCTGTACGGGCGGTGGCTGGTGAGGCAATAAAGTTGCTGGATGTGAGAACTTGGGCCAGGTTTCGTCAAAAAATCTGCACTTCCTTTCACTGGGCCTGCAGCAGCCCATCACCAGGAAAATTGTTTCATTACTGACATTTCATCAACCTTCCCCGAAGCGTATGGATCCTTGTAGCCTTAAGCTTAGCCATGCCTTATAACATTTGGTTTTGGTTCTGTGTAACCGTACCTCTTGTTCACATTTTGTCTACCATAAAGACTCGGGTTCTGTGTAACCGATTGCTCCCGCTGACAAAGAGAATCAGTATCCATTCTTATTTAAAGAAACCATCATCAAAGCTTGAGAACTTAGTTTTGCCAGTATTAGATCTGTAGTGGAGATTGGGGATAGGCTAAGTTGTTATTTGTTCAAAGTAATAAGATTCGGTTCTGGGTAATCGATCTTCTTTACTCCACGTTCTTGCTAAGAAAAAAAATCGTTGAACAATCTACCTTGAATTTGAAATTTGGAGATTTATTGTCTTGCGAGATGAATACAATTTCTTGGAATTGTCAGGGAGTGGGAGCAGACCTTACGAAAGAGCATCTTGAAGAGCTTCATAAATGTTTTGCACCGAACTTTCTATTTTTATCGGAGACTAAAAACAAAAGGACTATACTTCAAGACATGCAAGTTACTTTTGGCTATGACCAAGTTTGTACCGTGGACCCGAGAGGCCTGAGCGGAGGTCTCGCGCTTTTTTACATGGACGATCCATCGGTTTCCATTTTATATACGGATGATCATATTATTGATATTGAGACTTCTTTTGAGGGCCATAAAATATTTATGTCATTCGTGTATGGAGATCCGACTATCAAATTTCGAGAACGTGTGTGGGAAAGACTTACAAGGATTAGCCTTAACCGTAAACATGCTTGGTTCATGATTGGTGATTTTAATGAGATCCTAGGCAACCATGAGAAACGAGGAGGACGCAAGAGGGCAGAAAGTTCATTCATACCATTCCGGACAATGTTGGATAATTGCGGAATGATAGAACTACCATTTAAAGGAAATTCATTCTCGTGGGTGGGAAAAAGGAAATGCGGAAAAGTCAAGTGCAGATTGGATAGAGCGGTTGCCAACAGCGAATGGCTATCGCTCTTCACTCATACGACAACAGAATATCTAAAGCTTTGGGGATCTGATCACAGGCCGGTTCTTACTCGGATCCAATCTAGAATCGGCAAACCAAAAAAGAGTTTTAGATTTGATAAGAGATGGCTCGGAAAACCTGGTTTTAAGGAAACAGTTGTCACGGAATGGGGCCCTTTTGATGAAGTTCCGTTAAGGGACTTTCATCAGAAGATAGGCTCCTGTCGTAGAAAAATTTCTATTTGGAAGAAATCAAATTTCACCAATACGGCTAAGTTAATCGAAGAGCTAAAATTCAAGATTGATTTTGCACAAGATGATGATAATACCTCGCTAGAAGAACTGGAGGAGTTAAGGAGACAACTGATTGCGGCTTTTAGAGAAGAAGATCTTTATTGGCAACAGAAGAGCAGGAACCTCCGCCATAAAGATGGGGATAGAAACACTAAATTCCATCATGGCTTAACAAAACAAAGAAGGGCTAGAAATCGCATTGTCAGCTTAAAAGATCACAATGGGAACTTGGTAGAAAGTGCTTTTGGAATAGAAAGAGTCTCTACTCATTATTTCCAGAACCTTTTCTCTTCTTCCTCCCCTACAGAACTTGAAAGTTCCCTTCGATATATCACCGTTAAGATATCTGAAGCTACTAATCGTTCCCTAATAAAGACCCCAACAGAGTCAGAAATTAAGAAGGCACTCTTTGACATAAACCCTGATAAGGCTCCGGGTCCAGATGGTATGACGAGTAGGTTCTACCAACGCTTTTGGCAACACTTAAGCAAAGATATAATCAAACTTGTGAAAGACTTCTTCGTATCAGGAAAGTTCGACTCAAGACTGAACCAAACAAATATTTGTCTTATACCTAAGAAGGAAAGACCACGAGAGATGTCAGAATTCAGACCCATTAGTCTTTGTAATGTAAGTTACAAGATCATTTCTAAGCTTCTGTGTAAGCGGTTAAAGAATGCTCTGCCACCTCTCATATCGGAAACTCAATCGGCCTTCATGGCGAAGAGATTGATCACAGATAACATCCTTCTCGCTCAGGAAAATTTTCATGCCCTCCGTACCAATCAAAGATGTAGAGAAGATTTCATGGCGATAAAGACTGATATGAGCAAAGCCTACGATAGAGTCGAATGGAAATTTCTTGAGGCGCTAATGCTTAAAATGGGTTTTGATCCTCGGTGGGTCTTTCTTGTGATGTCCTGTGTGACGTCGGTCTCCTACCAGGTCATGATCAACGGCGAGCCAAAAGGCAAGATTATTCCCTCGAGAGGCATTAGACAAGGAGACCCCCTTTCTCCATTCTTGTTTATCTTATGCACTGAAGCGCTAATCTCCCTTATTAAGGGAGCAGAAGAGGAGCAACGAATCACGGGCCTTCGTATTGCAAGGGCTAGCCCGAGAGTCTCACATCTTTTATTTGCAGATGATAGCCTCTTCTTTTGCAAAGCAGATACCGCTCAGTGTACAGAGATCCTAAATATTATTGACACTTATGGTAAAGCGTCAGGACAACTCCTCAACCCGGCCAAATCTTCCATTATGTTTGGAAACAAAGTGGAGATTGGAAGAAAACGAGATATTAAGACCATTCTAGGCATATCTATAGAAGGTGGTATGGGAATGTACTTGGGACTCCCCGAACAGATTTGTGGCTCTAAGATGAAAGTCTTTTCCTTTGTACAGGATCGGCTTAATTATCATGTCTCCACTTGGTCAGCTTGCTTACTTTCAAAAGGGGGAAAAGAAGTCCAGATAAAATCGGTAGCTCAAGCTGTCCCAACCTATACCATGTCCTGCTTCCTCCTCCCTCAAGGTTTAACAGATAAACTTAGGAGCTCGGTTTCAAGATATTGGTGGAGCTCCAGTCATAAGAATGATGGTATTCATTGGATTGCGTGGGATAAATTATGTTTACCTCATGATTTAGGCGGACTGGGTTTCCGTGATTGGCATGACGTTAATATCGCACTACTAGCAAAGCAATTATGGAGATTACTCCAATTCCCATCATCTCTCCTAGCCCGTGTCCTTAAGGGTCGGTATTTCAATCGATCAGACCCCCTGGAAGACCGTAGAGTCTACTCCCCATCGTATGGATGGCGTAGCCTAATGGCGGCGAAACCACTATTGAAGATGGGTTTACGAAGAACCATAGGATCAGGGCTAAACACATTGGTGTGGAGTGATCCTTGGATTCCTGATGTGCCGGCTCGTCCCGCTCGTCCCTCTGCCCAAGTTACCATCTGTCATCCCCAGATGACAGTCCGTCCCTTCATTAGTCAAGAGACTCAAGAGTGGAATTATCCCCTCCTACGCGGTTTCTTTCATCCAGATGATATACCTCTTATATTAGGTCTGAGACCTAGCAAGAGGGCCACCACGGATGGCTATGTCTGGAATCATACGACAAATGGAGTTTATACGGTTAAATCGGGATACGATTTGATCCGTAAGCATAACACGAGACCTTTAATTGAAGAAGTTTGTGAACCAAGTATTACAATCCTGAAAAAAGAAGTTTGGAAGATCAGAACAGCCCCGAAACTCCAACACTTTATGTGGCAAGCCCTTTCGGGTTGTGTTCCGACGTGTGAGCGACTTACTTATAGGCATCTGGCCACTGATAGGACTTGTCCTAGATGTGGTAGCACAGAAGAATCTATAAACCACCTTCTTTTTGAATGCCCTCCAGCCTTACAGGTTTGGGCCTTATCGGACTTCCCGTCCATTCCGGATAATTTTCCCAGTTCTTCTATTTACCGTAATATGGACTTCCTCTTTTGGAGAACACGAGAGCTGGGTCTCTCAGAGCCTCAAAGCTCCATCTACCCATGGATTTTATGGTTTATTTGGAAAGCGAGGAATGATAAGATCTTCAACGGGAAAGAAATCTCCCCTAGGACTACCCTCCAACTGGCTTCTCTTGAGGCGGAAAGTTGGAGACTAGCCCGAGATGAAGACAATGAAGAGGAGAGTGAAGAGACACAAGAGTCTCAAGAACCTATTGTCCCCCTTATTGACACTCAAACCCTTATATGCCAAGTTGATGCATCATGGATTGACAATGGCCTTATCAGTGGTTTAGGGTGGTATTATAAGGATTGTATGGGGCAAGAGGTAAGCGGCCTCCAAGGGTGTCGTAGAAGCCTCTCGGCATTACACGCCGAGTTAGATAGCCTTCTCTGGGCAGCTTCATGTCTCCATGAGAAGGGGCTCTTGAGAGTACACTTTGAGACTGACTGTTCATCATTGGTAAAGATGATTGACGATCCCGATGATTGGCCATTATTCCTATCAGAATTGGATATTTTACTCTCTTTGAAACAGAGATTTGAGTTCTTCGATGTACACTTTATCCCCCGTGCCCAGAACTTCCGTGCTGACTGCTTAGCGAAAGAAGCTCGTGCTCGAGGCGTGTTATTCTCCCATATAAGCCAGACTGTCTCGACTGAAGGAACTTTTCGGAGCCTCCCTTCCAGCGGATTAAACTTGGCTTAATCAAGATGGGCGGCGTCAAAAAAAAAAAAAAAAAAAAAAGTATGCATTTCTAAGATATTCATTGAAGACATAGTACAATATCACAATATACAAGTTTCTAGTTGATAAGTTTGGAGCGAGGTGCACACAACACATTAAAGAATAGTGTCCATGGAGAGTTTATTGCTCATTTGAGCAAAAACAAGTTGATGATAAAGGTATTTCACGATGAGCATGAATGTGCTAGAACAGATTACACAAATCTTGTGAAGAGTGGTAGCATAACTCAATTGTATGAGGAACGATTTAGGTGTAATCCCAAGATAAAGTCACAAGAAATGGTAAATGAAATCAAGCGAGAGTACAATAAGATTGTGTCTATACATCAGTGTAGAAGAGCGAAGAAGTTGCTAAAAGATAGGAGGAAAGCCAACCACAAAGCTCATTTTATAGAATATGGGACTATCAAGAAAAAATTCAAACTTCTAATCTCGGTTCTATTATAGTATTGAGACGATACCCGGTCCAGTCACGGGAAGCTTGCAAAGATTCTACCGTCTTTATGTATGTTTTCAAGCGATCAAAGCTTTTTGGAAGCAATCTTGTAGGCCTTTTATAAGCTTATATGCTGCATTTATGAAGTGGGGAATCAAAGGACAAATGTTAAGGGGCCTTTATACGAGACAGTGACAATAGGATATTTCCTATAGCATGGGCTGTGGTAGAGCTTTAGGATGAAGATAACTGGTTGTGATTTGTGAGGCTTTGAAGAGAGACTTAGAACTTGAAGATGGAACATAATTCACCATCATCACGGATAAACACATGGTATGAACCGACTTTAGCTTTTAATATCTTTAAACAGAATATCCGATCAACATTGTTGTTATCTAATATTCAATATCTTTAACTTTGGCAGGGTATACTTAAATTGGTTCAAGCTGAGTTTCGACAAGACAAGCATAGAATATGTGCTAGGCACATTCTTCAAAACTGGAAAAATACTAACAAGGATATCGAGCTAGAGCGTGTGTTCTGGAGAATTGCAAGGAGTTACACAAAGGAGATGTTTGAAGACAACTTAGTATAACTGAAGAAGTATAAACAAGGAGCCTATGATCCACTCCAACGCACTGCAACTATAACATGGTCTCGGGCTTTCTTTAAATTGGGATCATGTTGTAATGATAATCTCAACAACCTGTCAGAGTCTTTCAACCGAAGCATTAGGGAGTCAAGGAGAATCCCTTTGCTTGATTTTTTGACAGACGTAAGGAGAAAGTGTATGGAGAGGAATACAAAGAGAAAATTTTAACAACCAGATGGAAGAAAAGGTTTACACCAAGAGCTGACCATGAGATAGAGCTTAATCGACAAAAGGCTAATGATTGTAAAAGGTACTTGACAACATGAGATTCACATGAGGTTGATTATCACGGAGATGCATATTGAGTTGATATGGATGCGAAAACATGTGGTTGTGTCTACTGGAAGTTGAATCAAATACCTTCTATGCATGCAATCATGGCAACAAATCTTAATGTGAATGAGTATGTCAACGGTTACTATCAAACGCCAAAGTGACGTTAGTTGGATGATAAGGGGATGAGGCCAGTCCAAGGGATGAAATTGTGACGACGCTTAGGTCGATTACCTGTTTTACCACCACCTTCTAGGTTTAACCGTGGAAAACCACATGGTCATACAAGAAGAAAATCGCCTCATGAGTCTTCGGCTTACAAGTCTAAACTAACCCGACATGGTCATGTGGGAACATGTTCCAATTGTAAAAATGAAGGGCATAATAAGACTAGGTTTCCTAATGCCACTGCACCTCCTCCTTCACCAAGACGCCTAAGAGGAGAGCTAAGAAACAATCAGGTTTGTTTTCTAACATTACAAATGCTCAGTCTTTGTTTCAGTCCGTATTGTATCTCAAAAGTTTAATTATAGGGACAAGCTTCACTTGGAGGAGATTCACAAGCTATTTCATCGCAAGTGGAAGGCTCTCAAGTTAGATCATCACAAGTTGGAGGCTCTCAAGCTAGATCATCACAAGTTGGAGGTTTACAAGCAGAATCATCTCATGAAAGATTCAGATTCTCTTAGAAATCAACTTTGTGCTTGATGTTATTTGACTATGTTGTTTTTTGGTTTTCTTTGTGACACTTAAAACTTATGTTGTTTTTGTATTGGTTTGCGGCTCTTTAGACCTATGATGTTTTTTATTCTTTTGTTTCGTAACATTAAAACTTACGTTGTTGTTTGGATGTTTAATTACCAAAAACTTCATATCATTGTTGTTATACTAGGAAGATTACAATTGAAAAGACCCACAAGTCTTACATTATAAATATTGTCTAACAAAGTCTCACAAAGCTACAAAATCTCAAAGATCGATTACATAATTCTTGCATTTGGTAAAGAAAACAAGATAAACGATTAAGATAGTCAATACAATACACCAAACCACCATCACCATGACCTTCACTTTTATTTTGCGTATCTCTGTTTTGTTATCTACCAACTCTCTTTCAATTTTACAAGAACATATTTTAACTCACTCACTTCAACAATAGAATCTCTTCTTCCAAAATTGGATTTCATGTCTTTAAGCTTTTCATACATCCCATCATCTACCCATTGGAACAAGTGACCATCCTAAAAGTTACTTACAATAATCACTATCAAGTATATATGGATAGTCACAAAATGAATACAAACACAATGACAAAATAATTTTACCTCTCAGTTGAAAGTACAACGAAAATAAGGATGACCCGGATTTTGTTTCGATTTTAATGTGTAAATGGCAGCTTTATTTCCACACACACAATTGTTTGGAAAATCTTCTTATACAGTTGAATCCATTATGAATTCGAACCCATTTCATCCTATATTCAAAAAATGTCGTTTCTAAATTCCTAGAATTAACAACCATGTTTCTGGATTTGGGGAATTTCTATAAAAACTCACAGATTCAGATGATTCCGGGATATGAGCATTTTTCTTCGAATTATTCATTCTATTGCCAGAATTTCGCCCCCTTTAGTCACAACAGTCATTTATTTATGCGCTAAAATCGCCTAGTGGTTTTGTTCTGGAGATTTTGGAATTTTGTTTTCGATTAATCTGTTTTTTCAACATAGGTGTTTTATTAAAATTTTAATTAGTGAGCTAACATTGGGATTAAGTGTTAAACGTTGATTAATTACGAATTTACATTGATTAAATCAACGAAAAAATGAAGAATTATTTTATATTTTTGTTATTTGGAGAATAAATGTGTTAATTACAAAAACTTCAGAAAATAAATGGTCATTTTTCCTTTTTCTCTTATATATAGATATTGGTATGGCCACATGCCAATAACCTCATGATGAGGCATTTAGGATCATACCTCTTATGCGTGAAGCGTAGACCAACACAGTAGCCTTGATCTCTCGTCAAGTGATTACGGATTTATTTCTTACACAATATTTTCTTGATATTTATTCTTTTCTTATATATGTTTTTTCTTCTTATAAAAGTCTTTTATATATAATTTACTAGTATCTTTCTAAAAATAGTCGAACAAATATGAAAGAAAATAAAGTGGAGGTTATTGGTTCATGTATTTTAATGGATTGGAAAATTCAAATCAAATCCACTGTTATTGGTTATATGATTTTAGAATCCATATTCAAATAATGTGTTATTGGTTTTATGATTTTAAAATTCATATTCAAATCATGTGTTATTGGGTCTATGATTTAGAAATCTAAATTTAAATCACATGTTATTCAATCCTACGTATTTATTTATGGATTTAATTTTATATTGGATTTTAGTGGATTTTAAAGGATTTCTGTGTTAAAAATACAAACACTGAAATCCAAAGCAAAACCTACAGATTTACAAATACTAATTAAAATCAACACGTTAAATTTAGAAATCAGTGAATTTTAGAGAAACTTTTAAATAGTATTTTAGATTTCCAAATCAATTAAAATACGTAAATGAATAACACCCTCAAAATTTGTAATGAAGGCGTTTTATTAAAAAAATTGGGAAACATACCACTCGAATATTCTAGTGACCGGACTACATCCATGATTGATGTTCAAAATGATGAAATGACATTTATATACACTATCAATTGAAATAATGATTTTTTGTGTGGAAAATTAGATGATTAAAGTCCCAGATATTTTTAAAAAAAAAATTATTTGATTATATATGTCATTAAATCCTACTTATATTTTCTATAATTTTTCCTAATTTTTTCAATGTTAGACGTGTTTAAACTAAAGTAATTTAATGTTAGATAGTCTACCAAAAATAATTCATGATCTCGTGTGAATGAGAATAAAATACTGTAAAAAAATCTTGTGGTGTTTGCATTGTCAATAAACAAAATTTTAAAAGTTTTCGAATTAATGCACTGGTCATGAGACCAAAAAAATCCATGAATCGAAAGTAGGTGTGGAGTCCATATATAGTGATGGTTGGAGCATTATAATTAACATGAGAACTTTTACCAGGATATTCTATAAACAAAATTATTCTAATAGTTGATGTTATGTTAATGATAGTAGAAAAGTTCCAAGATCTCGGCGCACCTTCATACTCAGACGGCCCTAGAAACCTCCCAAGCACGAATTCCAAGATCTCGCAGCACCTCTCGTTTTGATCTGTCGTTGGCTCCCCGGTGGCTAGGCTTCTCTGCCGATACTCGGGAGGGTCTTTCTTCTTCAACTTTTTGTTTAATCGGCATTCATACCATTAACAGGCCCTGTTCTCGTTCATCGGTGGTTGAGTTGAATTTGGATCCGGCGTTTTTAAGCGTTGGCTCACGGAGTGTGGAGTCTCGGTTGCCGTCTCCCGCCTTTTGTGGTCAGATTGTGGTTCTTCTGAGCCGTTCTTCCTCGTAGCGGTCACCGTTTGTATCTCTCGGTGGTGTCTCCTGTAAGGTCTTATCAGCCTTTCGGTTTCCTGTTGCGTTATGCCTGATGCGTTTTTGCTGCCGTAGATCTGACGAGTAAGGCTTGCTTTTGGTTTTGTTGTTTAGATCTAGTGGTTTAAGTTTTGGTTTGGTCTCGTTTTAGGCTCGATTTGGCCAAACCGGTTTATCCTCTTTTAGGTTTAGTGGACATTTTTCAATCACATCCGTTTGTAGTTAAATTTGATCGGTTCTAAACTTGTTGTCCTCTCCCTGAGTTTGGGGTTTTATTTCCGTCGGGTATGTCCGGTTTGATTGGCGGTTTTAGCGGGTTTGACAAGTGTTGGTGGTTGCGGTGCTCCTCCTTATTTGGGTTATGTGCTTGTTCGTTTGCTTCTGGTGGTGGAGAAAACTGGTGTTGAGAGTGTTCTCATCCTTCCTTTGTTTTCGACGGTATAGTTATTTCTCTGCTTCTTGGTTTGGGTTCTATGGCTTAATTGTCAGGATTGGAGTTTCGGCTCATTTCGCATCTAGTCGTCGTCGTTGTGTGGTAAAGGTGCGTTTCCTCGACTTCCTCGGTCTGTCTGCATACGGTGTCTCGTGGCTTCAACAAGGTTGCATCAATATAATGAGTTCTGATGGGTAAGTCCTAATAAAGTTCGATTTTGGATGCTTCAGTTTATTTTTCTCTAAAAATTGGTGGATCTTCGTGCTAGGGTGTCTTGGTTTAGGTTCAGTCTGATTTTTGTTGATTTTAGTGGATGTGTTATTTTCCCTTTTTAATGTTGTTTATCTTGACTCCGAGGATTATTGTTTATCTGCCGGCTTTTGGCTCCAGTATCAGTTTGTAAAAGTCAGTTTTAGACTTTTATGTTTGTATTTGGACTCTTTATCCAACCTCGATAATGAAATCAAAAATCTTCTGACGAAAAAAGTTAATGATAATAAAAGAATAAACCAGCGTGACGTTGGTCAAACAAACCCTCTGAGCACCGATAATATAGGTGTTAGAAAGAGCCGCTTCGAATCATGTCGGAAGAATTTCTTTTAAAAAATAATAATAAATTTAACAGGGTTTGAATCTTACTTTAATTTAATGTACAAACCCCAATAATACTCATAAACTTTTGGGAGATAAGATCACGTCCATCGGGGTATTTAACGGGGTTTTTTATCGTTAATACCTAGGCAAAATTAAACCCTCCCCCCCCTCCCCCCCACAATAGTTCCTTAGCTAAGAGACTCTAAGAACCCGGCTTGTCACTGTTCACGTGACGTGGCAAGCCGGGATTGGTCAAATTTTTTTTTTTTTAAGTTTCAAAAAAAAAAATTAATTAAAATTTTTTTAAGAACCCCTATAGGGTTCACCGCTGTACCTGCTCTAAGAATTAGATAGACATGGATCGATGATTTATAACTAAACCTAACTCGTAGAAGAATAATTCCAAATGAACTCTTTTCACAAGATAAAAAAGTCAAACCATTGAAAATTGCAGAGTTATAGTTGAAACCTTGAAAGCGATTTTCAACTATATCAAATCACACACACACATATATTAATGATAGAAGACATAAATGCTTATCAATCCATAAATTTTCTTACCTTTATTTGAATAAAAGATTTGACGATTCAAATAATTGGACAATTCGTAATAGTACAATTGTTAAATCATTGGAGACTTGTAGGTGCTTGTTTGGTACGACTCTGCTTGCATTAAAATCGATCATATCCATAAATGCGAGGAGGACTTTTTCCTAAAGAGTAGTGATGATTCGAAAATTTTGAAGCCGCCCTTTACTGTTCAAAATAAGAAATTAAGGTTTTCATTTGGTGAGATTTTAGAAAAACATTAGTTCTTTTAGAAATGTTTAAACCAAACAGAACCGAAAGCTAGGATTCAAAGATATAAAGAGATTTTATTTAAGTTCCCTACGTGAGACAGGAAGTCTTTCCGCACTCTAAGAAATCCCTTGTTTTGTGTATGTATACTAGAGACCAACGAGTCAGATTCACTATATAAGTTTTCTTGTGGGTGATTTCTCTTGTGGAGAGCATTTTCAAGAGCTCTTGATTCAGATCGAGATTTAGATGTCAATAGTTTTTACGATCATCAATTGACTTATATCTCTTATATATTATTTATAATTTTTCTCCAATTTTTGATGCGTAACAATATGTTCTAATATAAATATTTGAATAAGTTCTTGTCTGGAAAGAAGTCAATAACCCCAGCCTATCCGATGTGACAGATAGATGCAGTAGAAACATCATCGACAATGTTTGTCAATGTCCTATACTGAGAATGATGAAATGGAATGTAAATGCTATGAGAAATCCTAAATAACGGCATAGTAGTACTGCATGGTTACTTATGAGGGCATATTGGAATAGAGGTTGAAGAAGATACATATATACACTTTTTCAAATCCTTTTACTGGATTTAATATTTGTACAAATTCTTTAAAATCTCCGTTTATTGGGAAAAAGTTTTTTTTTTCAAAAAATCTATTAAATATGATTTGAAATGATTTGAAAGATAATTTATAGTTAAAAATTAATCAATAAAATACATGGTATTTGAAGTTTTACTTTAAAGTTAAATTTTCTTTACTTTTTTAGTTTCAATTTTACAAAAGCAAATCAAAACTCTTGAAATGAGAAAAACATTCATTTAAATCAAAATTTGAAATTTTGAATACCATCTTTTCTGTTTTTGTAGAAAACAAAGTTTTAAAAAACAAAGCTATATATTACATAATATTTTTTTTTTAATTGATTTTTTTTTTCTTTCAAATATCCCATTTTCAAATCTACTCAAACCTCAATTCTCTTTAAATTTTATTTTACAAAGATATAAACCAAATAACTTTTCAGATTTCTAATCCTTTTCTTTTATTCAGATTTCCAGTATTTTTTAATTTTATTTTTAAATCCCACAAAACTATCTAAATATCCTCAAAGTCCACTTAAACTTTATCAAAGACAGAACAATATACAAAGATCATTCCATCATAATTATATGGTTTGTTTTTTGTTTAGTTTTGAATAAATGTTAAATTAATTAAAAAAAGATCTTTTTTACAAACTTTTGTGGACCTTTTGATCAAATCAAAACAAAAGAAACAGAGATGTTAATTATGTCTTGCTGATATTATCTTGAAAGAGTTGTTATCTTGTTGCAACTTAAGATATCAATGTATCCTTGTACTTCGTATCTCCCATTGCATCAATGGAAGAAGCTCTGTTATGGACTTGTTTGTCGATGTTTCAACAGAGATGCGCAGAAAGGAGAGTGGTTTCATTGTGCTTTCTTGGAAGACATACCTACGGAGGAAGAGGTGTGTCTTGTTCTGTGTGTTGTCATTCAAAGCTTTGGTTATGAGGTTTCAGTCTCTTGAATATCTTGCAGCAGATAGACGCAGAGACAGGTTCTTCCAAACCTCCATGGCGTAAGTACATTGGAAAAATATATGATCCCTTGTTTTCAACTGTAGGTTGCATAAAACGCATCTTGCATTTGATTGTGGGTTGCATTTTTGGGTTCTATCCCTTGTGATTGTGAGTTTATTTAAAATTCTAAAGAATGTATTAATTGTTAGGAAAACACGAAATGTGGTACAAGGAAATATAGTTTCCCGCACTTGTGTGAGTTTGTGAGAAAATTATATGTAATGGCAGAAACAATTTCAGAAACGCAATGAAACGAGACCGACAATTTTGACGTGGAAAACATCCTCGATGTGAGAAGGAAAAACCACGGAACTGTTGTCCACTCTAAATCCACTATATCAAATAGATTGAACTACAACCACGTCCTCTTTGTTCAACAAAAAAAAAAAAACTCCAGAGAGTAAATGATGCAGCGTGGATTCACTTCTCCTTCTAGTTGGTGTTATCTTAATTTCCTTTTTTTTTACCTTCGTTGGTTTTGTGATAAACATAAAAGATCTTGAGTTTATCTTTAAGACTTAAGCATATCTTCAGGATAAAAGATTAGCTTCTAATTCTGTTAGGATAATGATTAAGACCCTTATATAAACAAGAGCTCTCGATTTGTGAGAGTCACGTTTTATTTCCAATATAAATCAAAGCAGCTTAAAGCTCTTTTTTTCTTAAAAATCGGCTAGAACATCAGTTCTCAACGATCTTAAGATCGCGTGTTTCGTTTGGGAATTCTTAGACTAAACGATCGAGACCGCAACCTATCGGTTACTACATCAGTTGGTATCAGATTTCAGACGCTTTAATTTCTCAATTAAAGCACGATCCTCTTTCGGTGATTCAATGGCTCCTCGGAAGCCGACCCCGGAAGAACAACAAGAGGACCTTCGGTGAACACTTGAAACGTTCACCGCGGGTTTACACGATGCGTTGCTCTATGCTGTGGAGAGCGCTTTAACTACAGTCCTGCAGGCCCAAGCAGAGCGTGCTCCACCGGCGCAAACACACCAACGATGACGAAGGGAGTTTGATGCTGATGAAGACAGGCTCGATGATGACCTGTTTCAGGTTCACGAAAACCCATTCAATCGAGCTGACGGAAGGGCTGACCAGCACCAACAAGGCCCTAAACAAGCGCAACCACGACCAGATCCTCCGCCTCGTTGGGATTCTAGGTTTCGCATTGACATTCCTGAATTCTCTGGAACGTTAGATGCAGAGGAGTTTCTGGATTGGCTAAATACAATCGAAGAAATTCTTGAGTTTAAGAGAGTACCAGACGATATGTGTGTGCCTCTTGTGGCTACTAAGTTCCGTAACAGGGCTATGGCTTGGTGGCAACAACTCAAAGAGACATGGCGACGGGAAGGCAAGTCTCGTATCGACTCTTGGGAAAGGATGAAGAAACACATGCGTCGAAGCTTCCTTCCATACAATTACAAACGTACTCTCTACAACAAGTTACAGACGTTACGTCAAGGTAATCGTTCTGTCGATGAATACGCGGGAGATTTCTTCTCGATGGTCGCTCGGACAACGTTGCTCGATACTGAAATACAACTCGTTGCACTGTTTATTGGTGGACTCCGACCGCAGCTACAAAACGCCCTGCAACAATTTAATCCTTCCTCGGTGTCTGAAGCCCATCAGAGCGCATTAGCAATGGAGGTCCAATTTTGTTCGTCGTGGAACCCGTCTGGCTAACGCAACAAATTTACAAGCTCGTCACCGCACGAGTCAAGCAACGGTGGAACTGCCGATGTTTAGCGAGCCCCGACTCACAAACCGGGAGCAGCTGGCGAGTCAATTGCTTCATCCCGGATTCCTCGACCTAACGCTTTACGATGTTTCACTTGTGCGAAACAGGGCATCGACAAACGGCTTGTCCAACCCAGGTCAAGCGCGGTTTATTGACTCATGAACCAGAGGTGGGTGAAGAACCTCGGTATGATACATATGATGATGAGGACACGGGAGATAACAATGAGGAATTCATTCACGGTGACACCGGTCTCTCTCTCGTGCTACGACGGAACTGTTTAACTCCGCGGGTGGTTGAAGAACATTGGCTTCGTTCCTCACTTTTCCGTTCAACATGTACGATCAATGGCAAAGTTTGTAAGTTGATTATTGACTCGGGTAGTTGCTCTAATGTAATTTCCAAGGAAGCGGTTCGCAAACTAGGACTAACATTGGATGACAACCCAACTGCATACAAACTTGCGTGGCTCAACAGCACGACGGAGATGGATGTATGTAAGCAGGCATCGGTCACGTTTTTGATTGGACATTACAAAGACACTATCCGTTGTGATGTCCTTCCGATGGATGCGTGCCATTTACTGTTAGGCAGATCGTGGGAATACGACCGTGAAATTACGCATAAGGGTCGTACCAACACATACAGTTTCTTGTTTGACGGTCGGCATATCACCTTGTTGCCATCTCCTGATTCACCTGCTCCGTTGCTCCGCGCTCCGGTTAAAACCGCGACTCCACAAGGTGGCAATTGTCCGCGGACACTATTAATTGTCCCCAAGGCCGAATTCGAGGTTCATATTCAGGAAGCGGAAGTCATACTCGCAGTTGTCGCCGCAGCCGACGCTGTCTTACCGGAGTCTCAACCTCCATCAGCCTTCTCGACTATCCTTACCGAATTTGCAGATGTCTTTCCGGACGAGCTCCCAACATCTTTACCTCCTTTGCGCAATATCCAACATCATATTGATCTGGTCCCTAATGCTTCGTTACCTAATCGTCCTCATTATCGCATGAGACCGCAGGAGCACGATGAGCTGCGATGCCAAGTGGAAGAACTCCTCGCCAAGGGACATGTTCGTGAGAGTCTAAGCCTGACAGCTGTCCCGGCACTTTTGATTCCTAAGAAAGATGGGACATGGCGCATGTGCGTGGATAGTCGTGCTATTAATAAGATTACAGTTCGTTATCGTTTTCCTATTCCGCGTTTGGATGATTTGTTGGATCAGATTGGGCGGGCTTCTATATTCTCGAAGCTGGACCTGAAGAGTGGATATCATCAAATTCCCATCCGTCCGGGTGATGAATGGAAAACAGCGTTCAAGACGCGGGAGGGTCTCTTTGAATGGTTAGTCATGCCTTTTGGTCTTTCTAACGCACCTAGTATGTTCATGCGCGTGATGAATCAGGCATTGCGCCCTTTCATCGGGAAATTTGTAGTGGTCTATTTTGACGACATCCTCGTATTCAGTTCCGACTTGACCACTCATCTGCAACATCTTCGTGATGTGCTCACTATATTGCGCAGAGACCAGCTATTTTCGGCATGACATAAGTGTGTTTTTGGGTCAGCTCATGTTCTCTTTTTGGGCTATATTGTTTCTAACAAAGGCCTGGAAGTCGACCCAAGCAAAGTGGAAGCGATCCGTTCATGGCCTGTTCCGAAAACAATAACCGACGTACGAAGTTTCCATGGCCTTGCTTCTTTCTATCGTCATTTTGTTCATCACTTTAGTAACATTACGGCTCCGTTGACTGATTGCATGAGAGGGTCCGCGTTTACTTAGACATCTGCGGCCCAACAAAACGAAGATTCCAACTCCGTGATGCTTGCTTCAATCCATAAATGGATTTATGAAGCTTGCATACTTTCCCAGCATTCTTAGGATCTACAAAACTCTCAGGCTGTGTCATATACACATCCTCTTCCAGAATTCCATCCAGGAAGGCGGTTTTGACATCCATCTGCCAAATCTCATAATCATAATAAGCGGCAGTTGCTAGAAGAATCCGAATGGATTTAAGCATAGCGACTGGGGAATAGGTTTCATCATAGTCAATACCATGAATTTGCTTGAAACCTTTAGCCACCAACCTAGCTTTGTAAATTTGCATATTACCATCCACGTCAATCTTCTTCTTGAAGATCCATTTACACTCAATGGCTTTTGCACCATTAGGTAAATCGACCAAGGACCATACTTGGTTTTCTGACATGGATCCCATTTCGGATTTAGAGGCTCCAAGCCACTTTTCGGAGTCCGGGCCCATCATTGCTTCCGCGAAGTTTGCAGGTTCGTCACTTTCAATGATCATCAGATCATTGGAATTGGTCACGAGAAATCCATAGTATCTCTCGGGTTCGTGACGGATCCTTCCGGATCTGCAAACTCCAGGCTCCACAGGCGTGGGCTCCACAGAACTTTGTGGATCCAACTGCTGCTCTTCCTCAGCAGGTTGAGCAGTCTCCTGTGCATCTTGAATTTCTTCGAGATGTACTTTACTCCCACTGTTTTTCTTAGAAATAAATTCCCTCTCAAGAAAAGAACAGTCCCGAGCAACAAATACTTTGTTCTCAGATTGGTTGTAAAAGTAGTATGCCTTGGTTTCCCTAGGATAACCAACGAAGTAGCATTTATCTGATTTGGGTGCGAGCTTGTCAGAGATTAAACGTTTGACATAAGCCTCACAACCCCAAATCTTCGGTAAAGACAGACTAGGAATGTTCCCAGTCCACAATTCATGTGGTGTCTTTTCCACTGATTTAGATGGCACCCTATTTAGTGTAAACGCAGACGTTTCTAGAGCGTATCCCCAAAAGGATAATGGAAGATTTGAATGACTCATCATAGACCGAACCATATCCAATAACGTTCGATTCCTCCTCTCTGACACTCCATTCCATTGAGGTGTTCCAGGAGGAGTGAGCTGTGAAACAATTCCACACTCGCTCAGATAGTCACTGAACTCTTGGCTCAAGTATTCTCCTCCGCGATCCGACCGCAGAACTTTGATACTTTTTCCAAGTTGGTTCTGTACTTCGTTCTTGAATTCCTTGAATCTATCAAAGGATTCTGACTTATGTCTCATCAAATAAACGTAGCCATACCTACTGAAGTCATCAGTAAAGGTAATGAAGTACTTGTAATTTCCTCTGGCAACAATGCTCATTGGCCCACATACATCAGTATGAATAAGGCCCAATAGATCACTGGCCCTTTCAGTCGGTTTGTTGAAAGGGGCTTTAGCCATTTTGCCCATCAAGCAAGATTCGCATTTCTCACATGATTCAAAATCAAATGAGCCCAGAAGCCCATTTTGATGGAGTCTTTGGATGCGTTTCTCATTGATGTGGCCCAAACGACAATGCCATAAGAAAGTCGGGTTTTCGTCATTTGACTTAAACCGCTTTGTATTTATGTTAAAGACATGCATTTCTTGGTTTAATATATATAACCCATTATCTAATGGGGCGATACCATAATATGTACCATCAAGATTAAAAGAACAAACTTTATTCTTAACAGCAAAATCAAAACCTTCCAAATCCAAAACGGAAACTGAAATTATGTTTCTGCTAATCGCAGGTACAAAGTAGCAATTATTCAATACTAAAACCATGCCAGAAGGTAAAGACAAATCATAAGTGCCTACGGCCAGTGCAGCAACCTTAGCTCCATTCCCGACCCGTAGCTCCACTTGTCCTTTCCTCAGCGTTGTACTGTTTCTTATTGTCTGCACATCAGTACAAATATGAGCACTGCTGCCGGTATCCAATACCCACGAAGTAGAACTAGGAGTCATAACATTAAGTTCGATAACATAAATACCTGAATCTGATGCATCATACGTCTGCTTCAGTTTCTTGTAATCTTCCATGAACTTCTTGCAGCCTCTCTTCCAATGCCCTAGCTGCTTGCAGTAGTTGCATTTATCCTCAGGAGAAGGCCCGGATTTGGGCTTGGGCTTGGGCTTGTCTTGACTCTCAGTCTGGACAGCCTTAGCCTTTCCCTTATCCTTACCAGGTTTCTTAAACCTTTTACCCCCTTGTACCATCAGGACATTGGGAGTAGCCTTCTTGAGATTCGGCTCTGCTGTCTTCAGCATACCGTGCAACTCAGTCAATGTCTTAGTCATGTTTTGCATGTTGTAGTTCATGATGAACTGATCAAAACACGACGGAAAAGACTGCAGAATCATGTCAGTTGCTAGCTCCTGGCTAATGGCACAGTCCAGTTTCCCCAGGTTACCAATGTAACCCATCATTTTAAGGACATGAGGACTCACTGGACTGTCCTTAGCCAGCTTGCAATCCATGAGAGATTTAACCGTCTGGTATCTCTCAGTGCGAGCTTGCTCCTGAAACAAGGCTTTCAGGCTGTTAATCATCTCAATTGGTGACATCACGTTCTCAAATTGCTTCTGCAATTCCGAGTTCATAGTCACCAGCATTAGACAATTAACGTCTTTGACATCAGCTGAATGCATGTCATAAGCATTCTTATCTGCCTGCGTGGCATTGGAACGTGGCCTCTCGGGGAGAACCCTTTCAAGGACATATTCCTTGTTCTCATGCCTGAGAACTATTCTCAGGTTCCGATACCATTCCAAGAAATTAGATCCATTCAGCTTGTCCTTCTCAAGGACGGATCTCAGCGAGAAAGTGTTGATGTGATTTGAGACAGACATAGCTGTAATTAAAAGAGGGAGAGATTTTAGTTATAATGCTCAAGGAAATGAGAATTCTTATCTAATAAGAAAACTCGCATTGTATTCAAAACTATGTTTCCTCAGATGAATACAATGAGCCAAGATCCATACTTCACCAAAATCTGAGTGGGCGACTCGCCATCACCCAAACTTTAGTTATCTAGGTAGGCAAATCATTGCTAATTGTACCCAGTACAACTCTTGGTCGCAGATGAGACAATCTATGTCTAATCTACTCTGATGTCTCTGGGCCCAGAACTTCTGATAGCCCAGTCAAGTAAAACCAATCTCTTCTGTCTTGTGATCACTGACAGTCGCACTGCAAGTCTATCAATGATCACCTGCCTTACTCATGTAGTTGTGGATACCAAGAACTCCAAGGCTATCCAACAACGAAACAAGTCTTGACAGTAGACAAGATCGGGCAAGACATCAAGATCACTTGATATTTATTTGAGGAAATGAACTATTTAATCTTGATGTATATCCAATATACATCCAAGAATATTTTTAAGTTACTTATAATATCTAGATTTATTATTTTAAGTTTAATCTAGAACTTATGAAAAATATGGTCTGGTATTTGCAAATTGAGGTCCAACCATCAAGTCTGCGAGTGGTGTGTCGATCGACGCATCCTTGCATCGGTCGACACAACCTGATTTAAACCGAACTTCGATAACCGGTCAAACCGGATCGAATTTCCTTAACCGGTTCAATCTAATTGAACCGGTGCGGTTTAAATGGTCCATGTCGATCGTCACACAATACTGTGTCGATCGACATGAACTAACCAGAACCAAATTGATTTTCCGGTTCAATCCAATTGAACCGGGTTGATAACTGATAAATCTAATTTAACCGAAATCAACCAATTAAATCGGTTCTTAACTAATTGAGATAACCAGTCCAATCTAATTGAACCAGTTCATCCAATTGAACCGATTTAACCGACATAACCATGCGAGATAACCGATTCAATCCAATTGAACCGATCTATCATTTCGCACAGCCTGTGTCGATCGATGCACCCAGTGTGTCGATCGACACAGTGCGATCTAATAGGCGTATTCGCGGTGCATCGACCGACACAAGCTTAGTGTCGATCGACACTTTGCGAAAACCCTAAAGTTTTATATACGTTTTCGCGGTGTGTCGACCGACACAAACTTGTGTCGATCGACACTGTGCGAAAACACAGGTTCATCGTTTTTCAACAGAGACTTAATCCGAGATTAAATTCTACAAAACACGATTTATCAGGCACTTATCTAATCAAATTCATCAGTATTCGATTTAAATGCCTTAGATTCAACAGACTAAACCCTAATAGCTCTGATACCACTGTTGGATCTCCTAGGATATAGGGTTTGTTATATTGAAATTACCAACCTCGTTCTTACCTTGAATTGGCAGCGGAATGATTGGTGAACGAGATCTATCGACTCAGATGCTTCGCCTCTACCAGATACACACGCACACAAACCTGGAAACCGGGATGCTAGTGCCGGATCTTTGGAATTTCTGAGTTTTGGTGTTTCTCCTTTCTCTGTCAAGAAAAAGTTGACTGCCGCTACTCCAGGTCGAAAACCTAAGTTTTATTAAGACCTGGAATCACTCTTAATGGGCCAACTCGTTTAAGTCATAAAATCGAAACGTCTGTTTCGAAAACCCGATCTGTGTCGATCGACACACATACTGTGTCGATCGACACACCACCATATACTCGATATTAATGTATATCCAATACACATTAACATGATCATTACCATAATGATCATTCCCATATTTAAGCTTCCAGTTTGCTTAGGTGTGTGACCCTATAGGATCATATAATACTGGCAGTAAGTCTACGACTTACAGATTGCAAGAGGCTTTTAGCAAAACATTGCAACCGCCCAGTATTATACGAATGTCTGATCTCGACACACAACTATCATCAGGAGTGAGTACAAGTGTGATTTCAGGACACTATCCCAACAGACGAGTCTTGATATGAGCTTTTCATACCATCCTCAGTCGGATGGGCAAACCGAGGTCACTAATCGCTCACTGGGAAACATGCTTCGAAGCTTGGTAGGTGACAATATTCAGACGTGGGATGCAGTTTTGTGTAAGGCTGAGTTTGCTCATAATCACGCCGTGAACCGGAGTACTTCTTTCAGTCCGTTCCAGGTGGTTTATGGAATTGTTCCGCGAGGCCCTGTCGATCTAGCCACTGCACCAGACATGGTTCAGGATCATGGTCGTGCCATTGATATGGTGGCTGAGTTAGCTCTTGTTCACGGGCAAGTGCATGATAATCTACAGCTTTCTTCGGCTAAATACAAAACGACAGCTGATCGACATCGCCGCGATTTGCAGTTTAAAGTCGGGGAGCTTGTGTGGGCAGTGTTAACTAAGGATCGGTTCCCTGCTCACGAGTATAACAAATTGAAGGCCCGCAAAATTGGACCATTGCGGATCGTGGAGAAGATTAACGCCAATGCGTATCGTGTGGAGCTTCCGCCGGATGTTCGTTCTTCTGATATCTTCAATGTCAAGCATTTAATCCGGTTTGTGGCTGAAGATGAGGAGATCGATTCGAGGACGAATCTTCTTCTACCCCGGGTGACCTGATGCAGCGTGGATTCACTTCTCCTTCTAGTTGGTGTTATCTTAATTTCCTTTTTTTTTTTTTTTTTTTACTTTCGTTGGTTTTGTGATAAACATAAAAGATCTTGAGTTTATCTTTAAGGCTTAAGCATATCTTCAGGATAAAATATTAGCTTCTAATTCTGTTAGGATAATGATTAAGACCCTTATATAAACAAGAGCTCTCGATTTGTGAGTCACGTTTTATTTCCAATATTAATCAAAGCAGCTTAAAGCTCTTTTCTTCTTAAAAATCGGCTAAAACATCAGTTCTCAACGATCTTAAGATCGCGTGTTTCGTTTGGGAATTCTTAGACTAAACGATCGAGACCGCAACCTATCGGTTACTACATCAGTAAAGCTCAACAAGAGCAATCTCCAATACAAAGAATCAACAAGAGAACTATACAAAGCTCAGAAATATGCAGTCTCAAACGACTCTAAGTTCACTAGGATTCCGGTCACTAAATCCAATCTCCACCGTTCAAATCCTAGATAAACAAGTCAAGAACACCTCTAAAAACTGTCAGCTCAAGAAAATAAGATCTCACCGTTGGATTTTTCAACACCTAACACTAGTCTCAGTCGTTTCAAAACAGAACAGCTCCACTAAAACTCCAATATACAACAAACCAACCGTTGAAATATAAAACCCACCGTTGAATCTGAAACCACTGATTCATGAAGCTTTTTCTCCAAATTGTAGCAAGATCAGAACAGTTCTGATAATCCAATCGACACCCTGACGAACTTCGTTTTTTCTTCTTCTCTTCTCCCTTTCCTATCTCTAATATAAGGATGCGGGCATTTATTGATTTAAACATAAACAACATAAAGAGGGGGAAAAACATATGATACATATCATTTTTCTCAAATATCACATATATATATATATATATATATATATATATATATATTTTTTTTTTCCTTTAAAGTTGAGCCATCATTTAAATTTTAGTGATACATAATTGGAAGAAGCTCAAGAGGAACTTTCTTAATTATGGTAGTATCACCAGCTTCTTCCATGTCCACAACTTTCTCCTCCTCAGGCAATCTCCAATCAAAGTAGTAAAGCAAATTCAAGAGTCCCAATTCAACGGTCGCAATCGCTAAAGCCATTCCTGGGCACATCCGCCGTCCAGAACCAAATGGTAACATCTCAAAGCTCTGTCCTTTGTAATCCACAGGGCAATCGATAAACCTCTCCGGGATAAACTCTTCAGGATCTTCCCAGTGTTTAGGATCTCGACCTATCGACCAAGCGTTAACCATTAGAAGGGTTTTTGGCGGAATGTCGTAGCCATGAATCTTGATTTGACTCATTGTTTCTCTTGGGAGTAACAGAGGAGCTGCTGGGTGTAATCTTAAGGTTTCTTTGATCACAAGCTTTAAGTACTGAAGGTTATCGACATCTTCTTCTTGGATTATCTCCTCTTCTTTGATTTGAATGCAAGTTTGGATCTCGTCTTGGACTTTATTCATCACTCTAGGGTTTCTAACAAGCTCTGCCATTGCCCAGATCATGGTGATGGCACTTGTGTCTACTCCAGCAAGATATATATCCTAGGTCAACAAAGTCACCAGATTTGTTAAGATACTTTTGAAATAGAAGGCCATGACTTTTGAGTGAACAAAAAAAGTTGAACAAGATTATATGCTTACTTGGATGATTCCTTTAAGATGATCAATGGTGAGCTCGAAAGATTCATCTTGTTCCTGTTTATGCATAGTATTTAAGATCGAGTCGACAAGATCAGGGCGATCTTGATTTGTGTCTTCTTCAGGGTTCTTCAAGTGATCATCAATTATATGATTCAGCAAAGTATCAACCTCAACGAAAACTTGGTGAAGTCTCCTATGTCTTCCTGACACAAAGTCCATAAACCATCCCAACCCAGCAGGAAAAAGGTCAGAGCTACTTACAGACCCAATTTTCTGGACCTCAAACATGAGTTCTTTGATCCTTTCCTTATCGACATGATTGTTCTCAAAGAAACGCTGTCCAAAGGCAGATCTGAATATGATACTTCCGACTAGACAGAAGAGTGTTTGGCTCAAATCCACTGTACACTTCTTTTGAGCTGATTCCTTCAGTTTCTTGACCATCAAATCATTCTCTTCCTCCCTGATGTACCTGAAAGATCGAACCTTTTTCGCGCTGAAAAAATGGAGAACAGAAAGCTTACGTAATTCTCTCCACACCTCACCATATGGCGCAAAGCCAATGTCTCTACCATTACGTGAGAATTTCCAGGAGGCGTTAGTCTTAGGTCTGGTACAACACTCGAGGTCATGTGTTTTAAGAGCTTCTTCAGCTGCTTCGCTCGATGAGATTACAACCATATCGACGAAACCTAGACGGAGAAGCAACACGGGTCCATGTTTCTTGGAGATATCATGAAGACATCTGTGAAACAATCCTCGCAGCTGGTGCAGGTTTCCGATGATCGGAAACTTCGGTGGGCTGGGAGGAAGGTTTTGTTTCGGTTCTTTGATTTTCTTCAAGAATGTTAACGTGAAAAGAGCGGGGAGAAGTAGAAACGAAAAGAAATACAGAACAATCGACATTGGTTTTGTTTTCCTCTGTTTTGTGTTCTGTTGAGCATTAAGACAAAGAAACAAACAAACTTAAAAGGCGTCTTAACCACGGCAACATAAGTCATCAGATTCCATTCATATTAAGAACTCGTGTAAAATATGTGAACCTAGACCAATCAAAACTCCAAAACTCAAGGAGTTCTTATCCTAAATCCTTTCAACCAAGTAAACATAAAACCCATTTTCGACTATCTTAATTGGATTAACAAACGAGACTCTAATATCATGTTCAATTATGTATAGCAAATCATATTATGTGAATTTTACTGAATAGAAAAAAATTACAACTACTCATATTACAGTGATCATATCTACTTATTTTAAACTGAATAATTTTATAATAATTTGCATCATAAAAACAGATTTCATCTCAATCATAGAGAGTTGCTATGATAATTTTGAGATTTGATCTTAACTCCAATATAATGCCTTAAAAGTTTAGAGTTCAAATCTTAAAACTTACAATTCTTGAGATGTTTTATTTTAGGAGGCGGTGATTTTGTGGAGACGTAGAAGCTGGTGTTCTTTCTATTTGTGTTTTCTTTTCCTGTGCAAGAATTAGGTGTTTTGGTGATCGAAGAAGGTTGCTGAAGTCCAAGCTCTTGTGGTCAAGTGGTTGGGGACGAACCTTGGACGCTAACACGTACTGGGTTCAATCTTCCTTCCATGCGAAACTAAGTCACATTTGTTTAAGGACACCCACATGGATATGGGCTTTGCTTTAGGGGCCCATTTGAATATCCGGAGAGAGAGTCTATCCATGGGCTGCACCTCCCTTTGGGGATTAGTCTGAGTCCTTCCATAGGATACCCCAGGTTAATCAAAAAAAAAAAAAAAAAAACAAAAGAAGGTTGCTGAACTTTCCCGCTGGGCTTCTGCTCGTCGGCACGTGTTGTCGATGTGTCTGCCTCTTCATTATTTCTGCATCACTTTCTTCTCTGTTGTATTTGGACGATCTATATTTGTGTGACTGTGTCCATTGGGTTTTTTTATGAACATGGCCCAAAAGTACACAATTCGTGAGAAAACTGAGTTCAATTGCAACATCCAGCTAGATTCGATATTCGCCTTGATTTCATTAAAAGAATTGAATATCCATAAAATTCTAACAAAAAAATACCCCCTCCATTTTTTAATAAGTGTCGTTTTGATATTTTCACGTAAATTAAAAAATAATTAAATTTTTTATTATATCCTTATCAACTAATTTGACTTTTGATATCTTTATTTTTATTGGTTAATACTAAACTTAAAGTATGTAATTTATGTTAAGAAAATATAAAACGACACTTATTTTGAAACGAGAAAACAATTCTACAACGACACTTATTGTGAAACAGAGGGAGTAATAAAATTTAATATCTGTAAAAAATAAATAGAAAATATTGATTAAAAAACTGAATATTCCCTTTGATATATATTGTGTTTATATTTTGTACAATAAAAAGAAAATAACCTTTTGATATAATATTCATATATGATATATCAAATCCATAATATATATTAGTAAATAAAATTAAAATAACTAATATTTAAAAAGAAAGAAACTAAAATTTCATTGATACATTTTTTTGATGTAGGAAAAATTTATTGGCATTAGAGCAGCTATTTAGAAAAGATGTACCAGGAAAAGTTGTTTGACACTTACATTAGTTTGATCATTTTTTTCAATGATGTTGTGATCAATGATTTTAATTGAATTTAGCTTTTTAAAAACTTATTTTGACAATATATTATTAAATAATAATATATTTTAATGTCATTTTTATCTAATTTCTAACATTTATGTATAACTTTAAATATTTTTAACATATAAGAAAACTAACCGACGAATATGTAAAAAAAATCGGATACTTTTATTTTTGGATATCCAAAAATTTTCGGATCAAAAAAGATATCTAGATACAAACGGATGCATTAAACCAGTTTTTTTTAGTAACAATATTTTCCTGCACCCCCCCCCCCCCCCCCCAGTTATATTCTTTAAAAAAAAACAATATAACCCTAGTCTGAAGTGAAGTATGATCTATTACACATCTCGAATTATTGTTCCTCAAGACTCTGTGACCCCATTAGTGGCGAAGGATAGGAAGAAGCTCAAGAGGAACCTTCTTCCCAACAGCAACAACACCAGCTTCTTCCATGTCCATAACCTTCTTCTCCTCAGGCAATTTCCAATCGAAGTAATAAAGCAAATTCAAAATTCCCAATTCAATGGTCATAATCGCTGAAGCCATTCCTGGGCACATCCTCCTTCCACAACCAAATGGTAACAGCTCAAAGCTATGCCCTTTGTAATCCACAGGACAATCGATAAACCTTTCCGGGATAAACTCTTCAGGATCTTCCCAGTGTTTAGGATCACGTCCGATCGACCAAGCGTTAACCACTAGAATGGTTTTTGGGGGAATGTTGTTGCCTTGAATCTTGATTTGACTCATTGTTTCTCTTGGGAGTAACAGAGGAGCTGCTGGATGTAGCCTTAAGGTTTCTTTCACCACAAGCTTCAAGTATTGAAGCTTATCTACATCTTCTGATGGAGCTCAAGACTCAAGTGGACCAAACCGGAGGACATCGAACCGGAGACCAATCCCAAACCGCAAATACTTGTAATAAACGTTTCTGGTTCTCTGTTCTTTTATTTGTTTCTGTTTTAATTTAAGTTAACAATAACAAGAAGAATTGGTCTTCCTAATGTCTAGGACCAACTCTTCTACTCTTTCACGTTCCCTTGCTTGTAGGAGTTAAGCTCCATCTTTGCTTCTGTTTCTCTATTTAAATCAATGGAAAACCAAAAATAGGCAATCTTAATTGCCAAACAAAATCACTTAGTCTTATTGCTTTCGTATACTTTGTTTCTCTCAAGCTTTGACCAAACATCAAAGCTATCATCTTCTTCCACGATTCTCTCCTTCTGTTTGATTCCAATGCAAGTTTGGATCTCGTCTTGGACTTTTTTCATCACTCTAGGGTTTCTAACGAGCTCTGCCATCGCCCAAATCATGGTGATGGCGCTTGTGTCTACTCCAGCGAGATATATATTTTATCAACAAAAAGATCTAACATTATTAACTAAGGATATATAGGTTAGATTCAAGAATCATGAAGTAAAGAGATTTATTTTTCTTACTTGGCTGACCCCTTTGAGATGATCAATGGTGAGCTTGAAAGATTCATTTTGTTCTTGCTTAGGTATCATTTCTAAGAGGGCATCGATGAAATCAGGACGATCTTGTGTGAAATTCTTAGATTGATGATCATCAATTATATGATTAAGAAAAGTATCAACCTCGGTGAAAACATCGTGAAGTCTCTTACGTTGCCCTGACACAAGGTCCATAAACGATCCAAGACCAGCAGTGGGGAAGATATCAGTGAATTGGAAAGACATATTACTGTGAGCTTCAGACATCAGCTCTTCGATCTTGTCCTTATGGATATGCTTGTTCTCTAAGAAACTCTGTCCGAAGGCGGTTCTGAATACGATACTCGCAGATAAGCAAAAAAAAGTTTTGCTCAAATCCACCGGAGATTGTTTCAAAGCCGATTCTCTCAGCTGCTTGACCATAAAACCATTCTCTTCCTCTCTAACATACCTGAAGGATCGAACCTTTTTCACGTTGAAAAACTCACGAACCACAAGCTTACGCAGCTCTCTCCACGTCTCACCGTATACCCCAAAGCCGAGGTCTTTACCGTTACGCGAGAAAACTTTTGAGGCGATAGTGACAGGTCGTGTGCAACACTCAAGGTCATGGGTTTTAAGAACTTCTTCAGCTCCTTCACTCGATGATATCACGACCATTGGAATAGACCCTAGACGGAGAAACATCATAGGTCCGTGTTTATTGGAGAGATCGTGAAGACATCTGTGAAGCAATCCCTGGATCTGGTGTAGATTTCCGATGATCGGAATTTGTTTTGGGCCCGAAGGAAGATTATTTGAGCTTTTGTTCTTATTGGTGTAGATTAACGAGAAGAGAAGGGGAAGGAGTAGAAGAAAGAGGAAAGACAGCAGAACCGCCATTGTTTTCGTTTCTCTGTTTTGTTTCGGAGATAGAGAAACAAAGTTTTAAGACAAAACAATAACGCTTTTTACAAGTCCGACCAAACTATAATCTAAGGACATTTTTATATACAGACACACTGGTCGGTTTGGATATTTACAAAGTTACGTTACATGTTGTTTACTGTCGTCACTAGTCAGTGAGGATAAGATCGAGATAGACTTAGAGTGTGAGGTTAAGGATTCTCGTAAATACGTGTAATTATCTTAAATTAATAATAATTAATATGAACTACAAAAGGTATTTGTAAGAATACAATTTGATAGGTGGCATATTTGAAAAGGTAAATAGAAGTGAATTAGGAATATAAGGAAGAATGGAAAGACTGAACATTTATAGGAATATAAAATACAAAATAAGAAAATAGAAATAAAAAAACAAATAAAGGAATAGTCTTTTTGTAACAAAAATACAGTGCATGATTTGCATCTTATAAATTGGAAAGAACGAGTATTATCATAAATTTTGATATGGTCTATACATGTATCTGTTTTTTGTTTGTTAACAGTTTCCTTTTTCATCTTTTTCAAAATTCATTTAGTCCAGTCAATTTTCTATTTTCAAATATATATTATATACTGTTATCACTTTTTAAAGGGTGATTTTAATGAATATACACGGTTGACCAAAGAATTAAGTTTCTAACAAAGTTAATTCAAAAATTAACAAACTAGCATAGAGAAATAAATTATATACCATAGTTATCCTCTTTTGCTAATGTAATTACATTATACGCCATTGACAAAATATTTAGTAACCACAATTGACACTGTTCATGAACCATCACGGTCATTGTTCATCACCACTATATATATTGTTCATCTTAATCGTAAAACAATATTCATCATTTATAATAATATATCAAATATTACATGCTAACAATATTATATGACATTTATAACATGTTAACACTAATATCGAATATTTATAATGTATTAATAATGATATCTAATACTTGTAATGGTGCTAACAATAATATCTTACACTGTAACGTATTAACAACACTACAAGAAAACCGAGTATTAATAGCACCAGAAAAACGCTATGTATGAGATAGATAGCGCTTATCGAAACGCTACGTCATCGGTCGCGATAAAAAGTCTGGCACTTTAGATAGCGTTTTTTATAAATGCTATAGTATGTATTTTTAAGATAACGTTTTCTATTTTGCTATAGATTTACTTACAATAGCATTTATTTATTGTTATTAATTAGCTATATAAAATCAATATTTAATTGTTTTATATATTTAATTTTGTTTTATATAATTTATTTTTATAATTTGTTTCAGAATTTTTTTATTTATGAATAACATTAAATAAAAAAAGATTCATTTTATTTATAAAAATGTAAACAAATCACATAATATAAATATAATTTACAAAACTTAGTTCATATAAAAAATTTCACCACAATGACTGGACAAAGACAAAGGAGCTCTAACTCTAACTCTCCATCACTCCTTTCAATTTTCCTCTGTGCAGCTTTGAATTCTTCTTCGTTTGGCTCTGTGTCAGTATTGCCACCACCATACCTAGAGACAAGAGACGAGAACATTGTATCGATCTTCTCTTTCCTCTCATCTCTTCTTCGATGTGAAATTACAGCGTAAAGATCTTTCTGTGCACCCTTTGATTCTCTACATGTATGCAAATTTGAAACAGGTCACAACAAAGTAAACTACATAAGGACTTTATTGGAAAAAGGTAGACGTGGAGAGACTTACTTCCTTCTCATCTTAGGACTTGTGGGAGGTTCTATTTCTGAAACTTCCTTTGCCCATTTCTTGTAAGCTTTAGTTGATTTCACTTCTCCTGCGTAAGGTAAACATTTAGTTTCATAGCGCATAAACAAACAACAACTTGGTAATTGCAAGAGAGAGAAGCTTACCTGCTGCAATGGCTTCATCTATGATATCTTTGAAACGGTGTGAATCAAGCTTGGGGTTTGAGCAAAGCATTGAGCATAAAAGCCAGAATCGGTAAGTGAAGGAAACAGTTGTGTGCAAAGCCTAAAAAAGAATCAATTGTGAATGGTATTTGTTACCTTGTTATACATGGCCTTGAAAAAGTCTTTCAAGTTGTACTCGCCTCCTGCACAAAAGTCTAGCATCTCTGCCGTCTAAAACAAGCAAAACAGAAAACACAATTAAGAAAAAGATGCATACATAGTCATCAAAAGCTGGAATTGAGTCTAACTGTTAACACCATGTCTAGGCTGCATAAACAACAAAACACAACACATATGTTTTAAAGACAAACCTTTTCTTCTTCAGGGCTAGTGTCAAACTCTTAGAATTTTCGAGCCATCCGAGCTGCACAGATGGAAGTCTGTGAGCATGCAATGTCCACATCCTCTCCTGTTTCGATGTTACCTAGAGTCAGTATTGGACCCCCCAAGACGTTTAGCTTGTTGGAGTATATTGATCTTGCTGGGTCTGTATGTATAACGGTATTACTTCAAAGCGAAATTAGGACCCATCCCTGCTTCAACTATGAGCTGCACAAGAGAAAGAAATGAATACTATTAGTCCTTGGTAGGTGTTGGAGGATATACAAGTGCATATCAAAAGCAGCAGCACAGTCAGAAATGATTGGAAATTTAACAAAGCTGACTGTGATTCGAAGAGCGTCGCACCTGAACTATTAAATCCAAACGAAGCTTTGAATATAAATCGAAAATCAAATTTTGAAGCTTCGAACCCTAGGCGTGAACTGAACCGCTTTTGTTGGGCGGAGAAGAGGAAAGTGACTTATCTGGGTTTTAAATCTGAGTTAAGGACTTCGCCGGTGGAGAAGCATGGTTCTGAATCTGGCGATGGTGACAAAAGAGCTAGGGATTGAGCAACGAGAGCTCGAATTGGATCGGTTGGTGAAGCGTCCTCCTCGTCTAGATTCCGTCGGTGATTAGATCTTAGCCGTCGTCTGCTCCTCCGCCGGTGATTCCATCGCGTTTTTCTAACCCACCTACGAATCCAGATGCTCAAAGAGAGAGATAGAGGAATGGAAGGAATGAATAAAGGAAGCAATAGATCTGTGAAGAAGTAGAAGAAGAACCTGAAGACAAGAAGGAAGCTCGGGGTGGTATTGGGAACGAAGTTGCTTGAGAGGAGAGAGCTCTCTTGGGATACTATTAGAGTGTAAATATCGGTTTAGATCATGTATCTTGGTTAAGTATTAAACCAACTAAACCAGAACACTCTAGATATATAAGTGTATTCAGTTGTAACGAACACACTCAATGAAAAGTTTCAGTTAGCTCACTCTCACTCTCTCTACTCGAATTTCTCCATTGTTGATCTTTCGAAGCTTTTCTAATATTGTATCAGAGCGATGGAGCTGAACCTCCATCATCATTGATCATTTCCGCTACTCGATTCGCACTCATCATCTCGTCCGTCGTCGATCGAATCCGGCAACGCTGCTTTTGATTAATCCGTCAATCGCACCGATCAATTGCTATTCTTCTCCAATTCAACGATGGTAACAGCAAGAAGAGTCGTTACCAGACGAACAACAAAAATCGCAGCTGGATCTGCAAAGAAACCTTCTAATCCCGAAGGATCATCATCTTCATCCAAAGACAAATCATTGAATGAGACTTCATCACCATTCAATATTTCACCGATCAATCCACTCGATAGTATTCATTCACCATTCTATCTCACAAACAGTAATAATCCAGGTATTTCACTGGTCTCAGAGATCTTCGATGGGAATAACTATGATGATTGGCGGATAGCTATGATGACTGCCTTAGATGCGAAAAATAAGACTGCTTTTATAAACAGATCTCTTCCAAGACCATTGCAATCGGATCGATTCTTCAAGATTTGGTCTCGATGTAATTCCATGGTAAAATCTTGGATTATGAATTCCGTCAACAAATAGATATATAAAAGCATTCTTCGATTCTCGGATGCATCAGCTATTTGGGATGATCTTACAACTCGGTTTCACATCACCAGTCTTCCAAGATCATACCAATTATCTCAGCAAATTTGGTCTCTCCAGCAAGGATCGATGGATCTTGGTACATACTACACATCACTAAAGACGTTATGGGATGAACTTGATGGTGCTTCCTGTGTTTCGACATGTAAAGAATGTCAATGTTGTGAAGTTACAACACAAAAGGCAGAACATACGAAAGTTATAAAGTTCTTAGCCGGACTGAATGATTCATATCATGTCATCAAGAGTCAAATCATCATGAAGAAACATGTACCAAGTCTCTCCGAAATCTACAAGTTACTGGATCAAGACCACAGTCAGAGGAATATACAGCCTTCACTCAATGTATCTGCTTTTCAAGTCAACATTGCAGAACAACCCTCAGTGAATGCTACTCAATTCAATGGTTCTAAACCAAAACCAAATCGACCAATCTGCTCTCATTGTGGCTATAATGGTCATATTGTGGATACCTGTTACAAGATACATGGATATCCACTTGACTTCAATCACAAAAAGAAAACAACTTCAGAGAAGAAATCTTTTACTTCAAAACCTGTTTCTGGCAAACCGGTGATCGCACAGATAGCTGCTCCTGACTCAACCCCGGTTGCTACTTCTGATATTTCAAGTATTCTTGGAACTCTAAGCAAAGATCAGATTCAGAATGTGATTTCCTACTTTAACACTCAACTTCAACCATCTATGGACTCTCCAACTAATAATCAGGCTTCTACTTCAGGGGGTTTTAGCTCAGCCTTATGTATTTTTCACCATCTACATTACACTTTGTTGGGATATTAAGAGTTACCAGACTAGCTCTTTCCTCTGAATCTTGGATATTAGACAGTGGGGCTACACACCATGTTTGTCATGATAGAAACTTGTTCAGTGATTTCTCTAGTTCAGTGACATCTTCAGTGACTCTTCCTACTGGTATGGGAGTTCATATTGCAGGTGTTGGAACAGTTCAGCTAAGTAATCAATTGGTGTTAAAGAATGTGTTGTTTATCCCCAATTTTTGTCTGAATCTCCTCAGTGTTAGTCAAATAACAGATGACCTACATTGCCGAGTGTCTTTTGATCCAGATACTTTTGTTATTCAGGATCATATCAGGGGGTGGACGATTGGTCAGGGTGAGCAAGTGGGGAAGCTATATGTCGTGGATACATCGGTTACTTCATCACCTAGTTTTCAAGCTCATTCTATCAGATCTCATGCTATTGTTGATTCTAGTATATGGCATAGCCGTCTTGGTCATCCATCAATGGCCAAGATTGATTCCCTTTCAAATGTACTTGGAATAAAACAGAGAAATAAAACACCATTTCATTGTCCCATTTGTCCCTTAGCAAAGCAAAAACATTTACAATACATATCTCACAACAACGTATGTGCTAATGTTTTTGACCTTTTGCACATAGACATTTGGGGACCCTTCTCTGTTCCATCATCAGAAGGCTACAAGTATTTTCTCACGATTGTGGATGACCACAGCAGAGCAACTTGGGCATACTTATTACGAACAAAAGATGAGGTTTTGCAGATCTTCCCTGCTTTTCTGAAGATGGTTGAAACACAATATCAGAAACAAGTCAAAGGGGTGAGAAGAGACAATGCTCCAGAATTGAGGTTTAACAACCTTTTTGCAGAAAAAGGAATATTCTCTTATCACTCTTGCCCTGAGACACCAGAACAGAACTCTGTGGTAGAGAGGAAACATCAACACATTCTAAATGTGGCCAGATCGTTAATGTTTCAGTCTCAGGTATCTTTATCAATGTGGGGAGACTGCATCCTAACTGCTGTGTTCCTTATCAACCGGTTGCCTTCTCCCTTACTTCAAGGAAAGTCTCCATTTGAAATTCTATCTTCTAAGCCACCTGATTACTCTGAGCTCAAAGTGTTTGGTTGTCTGGCTTACGCCTCTACATCTACTAAAGGCCGTCATAAATTTCAACCGAGAGCTAGACCATGTATATTTCTTGGTTATCCTACAGGATACAGAGGCTATAAGCTCTTGGATTTGGAAACCAATGTTATACACATTTCCAGAAATGTTGTATTTCATGAAGATGTTTTTCCACTTGCCACAGATCAGTCTCAATCATTGGTTGATATCTTTTCTCTTTTACCTGATAATGCTTCTGCTTCTAGTTCTCAGGTTGATGCAGAGCCATTGGTGCAGTCGGAACCTCCCAATGTCTCTATTCCATCATCTGAGGATCTCTTTAGAACAGATGACTCTATAATGGTGCAGTCGGAAAATCCCATTATGGATGCTCAGTTGTCAAAAGAGAAAAGTGGGATTTTTGAGTTGGAACCTCCTTCCCTAGCTGATCAATCATTGGAGAATAGACCAAAACGTTCAGTCAAAGAACCAGCTCGTTTCAAAGACTATTTCTGCAACATGGTTGACACTTCCATTCCATATCCAATGGTGAATTATCTATCTTATGATCATCTCTCAAGATCATATAAAGACTACATCTGTGCTTTGTCATTACATGTGGAACCGGCTTCTTTCAAACAAGCCAAAACTTTTCCAGAGTGGTTGGAAGAAATGAATGCTGAGTTGTTTGCTTTGGAAAGTACTTCTACTTGGGAAATTTGTACACTTCCAGAAGGGAAACACACCATTGGATGTAAATGGGTGTATAAAGTAAAACTAAACGCAGATGGAAGTCTAGAGCGTTACAAGGCGCGATTGGTAGCCAAAGGCTACACTCAACAAGAGGGTCTCGACTTTGTAGATACATTCTCTCCAGTAGCAAAGATGACTACTGTCAAAACTCTCTTAGCTGTAGCTGCAACAAAAGGCTTGTATTTACATCAATTAGACATCTCCAATGCATTCCTCAGTGGAGATCTTGATGAAGAGATATTCATGACTTTGCCACCTGGTTATACACCAAGAGAGGGGGCAATTTTACCTAAAAATCCAGTTTGTCGCCTAAAGAAATCCATCTATGGTCTCAAACAGGCGTCAAGACAATGGTTTCTCAAGCTGAGTTCTGCTCTTCTCGTTCTTGGATTTCGAAAATCTCATACTGATCACACTCTATTCATTAAGAATGATGCAGGAATTTACTTGGCTATTCTTGTGTACGTGGATGATATCATAGTGGCCAGTAATGATGAGCAAATCATCAGCAAGGTCATCATCGATCTGCAACAAGTCTTCAAACTCAGGGATTTAGGTGATCTGAAGTATTTTCTCGGTCTGGAAATTGCGAGATCCAAGGAAGGTATATCTGTGAGTCAAAGAAAGTACACACTAGAACTTCTGGAGGAAAGTGGTTTTCTGGCTTCTAAACCGTCTTCAATCCCTATGGATCCCAGTATAAAGCTTTGCTCATATTCTCCTGAACCACTCTTAGAAGATGCTAGTGCATATCGTCGTCTGGTTGGCAGGTTAATGTACTTAACCATCACACGTCCAGACATCAGCTATGCAGTAAACAAGCTTTGTCAGTTCACTTCTGCTCCTAAAGGGTCTCATTTAAAGGCAGCTCAGAAAGTATTGCAGTATCTTAAAGGATCAGTGGGACTTGGTTTATTCTTCTCGGCTTCTAACGACTTGATACTTAAGGCATACAGTGATGCAGACTGGGCCTCATGCCCTGATACACGAAGATCCACGTATGGTTACTGCATGTTTTTAGGCAATTCTTTGATAAGCTGGAAGTCGAAGAAACAACAAATTGCAAGTCATTCCTCTGCTGAATCCGAATACAGGGCCATGGCATTTGCTGTTAAAGAAATTGTCTGGCTGGTTTACTTGTTGGGAGAACTTCAAGCTCCTCAATCCAAAGCAATAGCTTTCTTTTGTGATTCCATGGCTGCCATTCACATTGCCAATAACCCTGTTTTTCATGAGAGAACAAAGCATGTGGAGTTGGACTGTCATGAGGTCAGAGATCGCATCTGCAGTGGCTTGATCAAAACCTTACATGTACCTTCTGATCAAGAGATTGCCGATGTCATGACAAAACCACTCTATCCAGCTCTCTTCAATTCCTTGGTGCGCAAGATGGCATTAAAATCCATCTACATGCCATCTTGAGGGGGCATATTAGAGTGTAAATATCGGTTTAGATCATGTATCTTGGTTAAGTATTAAACCAACTAAACCAGAACACTCTAGATATATAAGTGTATTCAGTTGTAACGAACACACTCAATGAAAAGTTTCAGTTAGCTCACTCTCACTCTCTCTACTCGAATTTCTCCATTGTTGATCTTTCGAAGCTTTTCTAATAGATACTGAAATCTGAATCCGTGGAGAAGACGGAGCTGTGTCGAATCGCAAGAACAAGACGAGACGAAATTGGTCGGCTGCGACCTTAGAGGCGGCCAACGACGGTGACGAAGATAGATCCTGAAGGTGAAGAGAGGAGAGAAAATTTTTCTTTCTCTTCTTCACCATGGCGGATGAGACGACAGTTTCAGGCTAGTTTCAGGTCTGTGAGAGAAGGTGAAGAGAGGAGAGAAAAGGAGAGGCTGAGGGATTTGAGAGATGATGATGAATGGATTTATGGTTTTCAGTAATTGAAAAAAAAATACAAGAGGCGGAAACTGAAAAACATGAGAGGGAGAATTTTGTGCGCTCATTTTTTCGCTAAGTCCAAGAGGCGGGCAACATTATTTTTTCCGCGTCAATTTTTCATAGCGTTTCACATCTAATTGACCAAAAATAGCGTTTTAAAATGCTATCTAAAATAGTGAGAATATCAACCATAGCATAAACAACCAAAACGTTATCTTCTTCTGCTATTAATACTCAGTTTTCTTATAGTGCAACTATCTAGTGAATACTATTGGTATGAGTAATTACTTCTCCAACATTGTTATCATGCAATTAATGTGTTACACATGTTAACATATCACAAATAATATCGTGTTAAATCAATTATCATGTTAGTTGTACGATGCTAACATTAATATCTGACACTTATGTCGTGCTAACTCTTATAACACTGTCGTTAGCACTGTTCATCGCAACCAAATTTCTGACACATTTCAGAGGCATAACAAGAAAAAATGTAAATTTTGAGAAATGAGGTTTTAAAGCTTTTTCTCGAGAAAACGAAGAAAAAATTGAAACTTTAAAAAACAAAGCCGATGGTAGAAAAAAAAAATGTGAAACCTTTTTTCGAACTCTCTACCTCTTACTCACTTGACAAAGAACTTCTGAAATCATCTCCTTCTACACTCGCCATTGAAGAACCCAGCTGGATATAAATCTCTCTCCTTTTGCTTCAGCCATAAAACTGATCCTTTATCTCCAATATTTGTTTTGTCTTCTCCTCATCTATCAGATTTCGTGTTATTTTACCATAACAATCACAATCAGATTTTCGTGTTGTTTTACCATAACAATCACAGAGATTCACACTCTCTTCTATCTCTCAGCACATATATGTGAATATATCTAAATATAAATAAATGGAATGATTTAAATTAAAAAAGAGAAGACGTCGGACAAAAAGAAAGAAGACATTGGAAAAAAATAAGAAGAAAAAAGCAGATAATTAAAAGGGCTAGAGAGTAATTTACACAGTGGAAACACTGTTAATAAAAGTGTCAATATTGGTCGGCTAATTTTTCAAGTTTTTGTGTATGCAATTACTCCTTTTAAAATCTATACAACTATGAGTGATTTTAATTAATATACATCAATAATAAAAGAATTAAGTTTGTATCATTAAAACTTAGAAATTTAGGAAAGTATCAGGGGAAAAAAAATATATATATATATATATATATATATATATATATACTATAAATAGAATTATCTTTTGAATAATTACAAAATTACCATCACCTAACACTACATATAAATTGTCAAACATTATGTCGAATAATACTGTGCTAACATATATATATTAATTGTATTAACGTGCTAACGATCATAACTAACATTTATACCATGATAACAATAATATCAATTATTTATAACATGTTCACAACAATATATCAGATATTGTTGCACGTTAATATTCAACATAACATATTGTTATAGTTGTGTTAACAAAATAAATCAGTTATTGTAACATATTAAAGAAAATTATATCGATAATATGTAAACTAATTTCGTTATATACTATCATGTCTGGGTGATAATTGTGTTATTGACGATCCACTTCCACCATATTTGCAGATCCACTTCCACCATATTTGCAGAGTATAACATTCGAGACACGCAAGGTCCAAGCTGGTCAAGATGCTGGTGGTGTAGGAACTGATATGATCACCAAGAGACAATTTGGATTGAATCAGAACCTGTTTTTTTTTTTTTTGGACAACAAGATACAAAAATAACCTAAGTTTCAATCATCCATGTTGGTGGCTCCGGTCCAACATGAACACTTATCAACTGCCTGAGACGAACGCTCCATGCTAATCTGTTTGTTGTCAAGTTTCTTGTTCGTGAAATATGCTTGAGCTCAAAAAATGTAAAATATGCTTGAGCTCGAAAAACTTGAAATACACATTTTTCGATCGAAATCCTCTAGGTGGATTGCGAAAGCCAGTCATTCTTCTGGTTCAGACTCTATCTTAACCAACTCTGAACAGTTTTTTGCAAATGTAATATGAGTTTGCCTATAATGCTTCATACATTTCATAGCCCATATTAGAGCTTCAAATTCTGCATGCAATGATGACAAGTTTGTCCTTATATTCATTGCTCCCATTATTACATTTTCGCCTCCTTCATAAAAATTATACCACCCTTGTCCTGAGAAAAATCCCCCTCCTTCCAAGACCCATCCACAAAGCACCATTGTCCCTTTTGTTCCAAATATTTTTCCCCGATCCTCGTTGCACCTATATTGCCCACATGTAAATTATCCTCACTTAATTGTGCATCGCCCAAGCCTCATATTCTATCTATGCCATCCTTAACATCTCCTGAGGATCTCTGTCGATGTGATTGTAGATTATGTCATTCCTACTTTTCCAAATATACAATAAAATCCATGGAAAATTATTATTTGTATTATCTAAGGGTAATCTCCAAAATAGATAATCCATGTTTGTGAATATTGATGTCGAAGGAAAGAAAACCAGGTTTAAGGGGACTTTTTAAAGGGCCCATGTATGTACTGCCGGTGGAAATTCAAAAAGGACATGATTGATCGAGTCTTCTTATGCGCCACACCTAGCACACTGTGTACCACATTGTATTCCCCGTGCCTTTAAAATTTTCGTTACCGATAAACATCCTGAAATTACCTGCTACATGAAGTGTTTTAATTTTGGTGGGCATTTTATTTTCCAAGAATAAGCATGAAGAGACTTGAAATCTGGTCCCACCACCCTCACCATTATTTGGGAACTCTCTTTCTGTATAATAACCCAAATTGACCATATATTTTCCAGATTTTGTAAAGTGCCATCCATACGAAGCAAGTCGATTCAGACGACTGAAGGGGATGCTCTCAATCAGAGCTGCATCCTCCGGATCGATGATCGTTGTGATCAATTGTTTATTCCATACCTTACGTTGTTGATCAATCAACTGATCCACCGTAGTCAAAGTTTGTATTGCATTTAGATTTTGTTTTGCTGGTCCCGGGCGATAAGAGGGATCCAAGGATCATTCCATATTGAGATGGATTCTCTTGTTCCCACCCTTTTAATAAGTTCTTTGTTAATAAAAGATCTAGATGAGGTGATACTTCTCCATCCACAGAAGGTGAATATGACCTTATCGGATCTAAAGGATCCGTGTTCCGAAAATATCTGCCCTTGAAAACTTTAAAGAAAAGAATATTCGGCTTGTCTATCAGCCTCCATAGTTGTTTTGCTAGAAAAGCCGTATTAACATCTGAAAAGCTCGGAACCCGATTCCACCATCTTTTTGTCCTTACATAACTTATCCCATGCAATCCAATGCATACCTGAACTTAATCCACCTGAGCTCCACCAAAAACGAGAAACTACTCGTTAATTTCGTCGTTACTATTTTCGGTAACCTGTAACATGACATTACATGATTGGGAAGAGTTGTTGCCACTGATTTTATTAGAATCTCTTTCCCACCTCTTGATAACAACTTTGTGGTCCAGCCATTCACTCTCCCATGGAGCCTCTCATGAAGGAATCTGAAGATTTGTGTTTTTGAACCACTAAGACTCTCCGGTATTCCTAAGTATGAGCCCATTCCTCCCAGCGTTGTTATTACTAATATTGACTTCATCTCTTCTCGAACTCCTCCGTCAACCTTATGTCTAAATTGCAGTGATGATTTCGAGAAGTTAATTTGTTGGCCCGAGACTCCTTCATAATCTTTAAAAATCCTCAATATTGTTTGGCATTCTTCTTCTTTTTTGCTTTACAAAAGAATATACTATCATCCGCAAAAAGCAAATGTAATATTGGTGGACATTTCCTTGCCACTTTTAAACCTGTTAATCGTTTTCCTTTTTCAATTAACATGTTTAAAAGTGGCAAAGAAATGTCACTTTTAAAGTTGTTAATTGAAGAAGGCAAACAATTTAACATTTGATTACATCTCATTTAACAGGTTGTGGAAGTTCCAAATGTCTCCTGGGAGGATATTGGAGGTCTTGAGAATGTTAAGAGATGGCTACAAGAGGTTTAAATTGTTACTACATCCTTTGCTTTCCATCTAAATTGCTTGAGTTCTAAGAACTAATCAATGCTTTTTTACCAATGCAGAATGTTCAATACCATGTGGAGCATCAAGAGAAATTCAAAAAGTTTGGGATATATCCATCAAAGGGAGTTCTTTTTCTATGGTCCTCCTGAATGTGGGAAAACCCTTTTACCTAAAGCCATAGCAAACGAGTGCCAAGCAAATTTCATCAGTGTTAAGGGACCTGAGCTTCTCACGATGTGGTTTGGACAAAGTGAAGGCAACGTTCGTGAAATATTTGATAAGGCTCGTAAATCTGCTCATGGTGTTCTGTTTTCCGATGAGCTCGACTCCATTGCCACTCAGAGAAGAGCAGCGTGGGTGATGCAGGCGGTGCATCTGATAGAGTTTTGAATCAGCTTTTGACAGAAATAGATGGAATGAACGCAAAGCAGATGGTCTTCATTATTAGAGCAACTAACCTACCTGACATTATTGATCCAGTACAATCTTCGACCTGGAAAACTCGACCAGGTTATCTACATTCCTCTACCCGATGAGGATTTCCGTCTCAACGTCTTTAAGGCGTGCTTGAGGAAATATCATGTTGCTAAAGATGTCACTGTGACTGCACTTTCTAAGTACACGCAGGGATTCAGTGGTGCTGATATCACTGAGTTTTTCTAGAGAGCTTGCAAGTACGGAATTAAAGAAAACATCGAAAAGGTCAAAGTTTTTTTAGCCTTTAATTCCGAAGGGCAATTAAATGAATTTGTGAACTCTAATTTGGCCATTTCGTTTTTTTTTATATTCTCAAGATATTGAGAGAGAGCGTAGACACATCGAGAATCCAGAGGCCATGGAGGAAGATTTGGTGGATGATGAAGTTGCAGATATTAGAGCTTCTCATTTCGAAGAGTCGATGAAGTATGCAAGGAGGAGTGTGAGTGATTCTGATATTCGCAAGTACCAATCTTTCGCTCATACGCTGCATCAGTCAAGAGGGTTTGGAACGGAGTTCAGGTTTGACCCAACCGCGGCTGCTGGACGCACCACCGGTGGTGCAGCTGTCGATCCCTTTGCCACTACTGGAGCTGCTGCTGATGACGACGATTCTACAGTTAGATTATGTGTTTGCCTTTCTAAGTTTTCAAGTTAAAAAGCTGGGAACCTAGATGGTGTCGAGAGCGTTACATAAACTCCTTCGGGTTTGTTATGATATCCTCACTCAGATTTAGCTTGAGCTAATTATTCCAATGTTATTCATTCACAATACTTTTCTATCAGTTTCTTTTGTTTCTGAATGTTTATTACATCAATGAGATACTCACAAAAGTTGTTAAGTGAGTAATTTTAATCGCTGGAATTGCTATAATTTATAATGGCTTCGATTGGTAATTTTTTACCGCTGCAGTAAGGGGTTTACCATTTTGATGATTACCAATTATAAAAGCGGTAGTAAAAGCGATATCAATTTTTTTTTTCTCAGATTTTTTATACTGCTTTCTCCAACCGCTTGTTTTTACCTCTTTGCACTATTTTCTAACCGCTTACCGCTAAAATTACCGTTCCGCTTTTGTTCACCAATCAAACGCAACGTTTTTACTATCTCAGTGAAATAACGACCAAAACGTTGTGTATTTTATTTAATTTGTTAATTTTGTTTTGGCAGAAAAAAATTCTCTTTAAAAGAAGAATAGTATTATTGTAAAACTTTGAAGGCTTGAAGCTGTGAGCTTTGTTCATCCCCTCTCTTTCTAGGAAGGGACTAGAATTAATATTTTGATTCCACTATTTTACCACTTGCTTATATTTTGAATGTGTTAGACATATAACTAAGAGAAATAAATTGTTTTTTTCAGATTTTATGATTAGCGAAATAAACTTTATTTATCGCAAGTGTTTTATTTCTTCAATTATACGTATTATGTTATTCAACTATTCATCTAACCTACAACTTAAGTAAAGTTTTTTCTTCTACTACGATTTAACCCGCTCTACGGTTGAGTGAGAAAATAGGCGAACAATAGAAAGATGATCTCTTTTGTAAGAGACGACTCATCTCTGCTTGATCATGTTAGGTCAAATCTGAAACTACATCTTAAATTTTGATAAATATTTAAAAATTGTTAGTTCATTCTCAATTAATCTAACATTAACTTTCACTATTTGTTTTTTTATTTTGTAGAAAATTGTAGGCTAAATTCTCAATAATATTTTTAATTTTTTACATTTAATTTTATTTTTAATTGTACCTTGATTTTGATAATGAATATAGAAAATGTAATGTCGTGCTAGACTTACAGAAGTGTAAGACAAATTATAAAAATTACAATAACTTTAACTAACTAAATCAAACTATTTTTTATAAAAATATAATCACTAAGTTTAATATTTTTTTGGTCCTAAGGTGGTTGCCTTTTATATAAAAGAAAATATGGCTATGATAAATGAAGTTCCTTAGAACGGTGTTGAGATTTAACACACTAATCATATATTATTTTCTCTTCTTATATGTTTCTTTCTTGAATCCATTTGTACTCTTCTTTTTCTTAAAAAAAAATATATAAAAACTACTGATTTAGACAATGAAAAAGGAATAATCCATTCATTGTAATAAAAAAATTATTTCACAATAGGTAAAGATGATAAAATACCTAATATTATTGGTTGCTATTTATAAATAACATATTTTAAAACTTGTATATGTTGTTATATTTAAAGATTAGGTAAATCATGTTATCCAAATAATCAATTAAGATTTTCAAAATAAAATGCTGATTATTTTTCTAGAATATGATTACTAATCATTTTATGTTTTGCTATTTGGAATTTTAAATAAACGAGTTAGTAAATATATAAATATTAGTAGTAAATAAATATTATGGTTAATTTTTTAAATATATAATAATTAATTATATATATAGTATATTTTTTTAAGATATTTTGAATTGACCTTTTATATTTTTGACAAATGACAATGCCTCTAATATTATTTTCAAACCTATTTATATATGTAAATTATTAAAATTAAATATTAAAATGATGTAGAACATATGTGGTTGATGAGGTGGCATCACTAGAATTGATGGAAGGTAACTTTATGTATGTAGATTATGTTTAAGCCATGCCCAAGAGAATAAGTAACATTGATTTTGGCTTCTACAATCCACATGAAGACTCAATCTGAAGAGAAAGGTGGAGCAAATGTGTCTTTAATTTGCTACAAGATTACAACAATCTTGTCTCAAACTCTTTTTCAATAGAAGACACCATATTTTTTTTTTTTCTCTCATATAGGCCTTTGAACCGTTATTTCTCTTATCTTCATCTTCAGTCTAGGATATTTTTTTTTTGAAAATATAGGAGGTCACAATATGAAAAACGTGTGCTTCACTGCTTACCATTGCTGTCACACAATCGTTAATAATATTAGCTACGAAGTGGAGCGAAAAGGAAATACCGTCAGGCATATAGTTGCAAAAGGTGAATATGCTTTTGGCATCTAAACAATTTGACAAGGAATGAGGTTGGTTCAAATTGTAGAACCAGGTAAGTAACTTCCTATCAAAGGAAGATCGTATAAAAATGATCTATGAAAGAGTAAAGTCAACAAAAACTTGCCTACAAACATGAAACATAAATCTCAAAGTGCAGATGGAAACAAACCTCATAAATGGAGTCTCCAATAGAAGCGAAGGAGGCAGCATTGAAGACAGATCTTTGTTACTCCAACTCGGTCTTATATCACTATTAAGAATCATCAACTTTCATCACACAGAAAGTGAACATACAATATGTACAATTTGTTAGTACGGCGATCGAATGCATTTTGAAGTACAAGCATAGTTTTCGTGCTGAAATGACTACGGACAGGGAGAGTTTTTCCAAGTTCGGGTATCTTATTTCCACCACGTCCAATGTTTTGCTAACGTAGAATACATGATTTTATCGCCTCGATCTTCCTTGACGAGTACCCCACTGACTGTCGAGCTTGTTATCGCGATATATAAGAACATGGTTTCTCCTTTCTTGGGTTTTGCTAGGACGGGCGGCATAGTTAGATATTCTTTTAGTTGTTTGAACGCTTTCTCGCATTTGTAATCCCATTCGAATTGCTTGTTTCCTCATAGAAACTGATAGAAGGGTAGACACCTATCAGTTGACCTCGAGATGAACCGATTGGGCGCGGATATTCGTCCGGTGATTTTTTGTACTTCTCAGGCATTTTTCGGAAAGGGAAGCTCGAGTATGGCCATGATTTTCTGGGGATTGACTTCGATTTCCCTGTGGGTGAGTATGTTTCCCAGGAATTCTCCCGATATGACCCCAAAGGATTTGGCTGGATTCAATTTCATGTTGTATTTGTTGAGAGTATCGAAACAGGTCCGTAGGTGGCCGACGTGGTCCCACACCATTAGAAACTTAACGAGCATGTCTTCGATATGTACTTCCATGGTGTGTCTTATCTGATCTGCGAACATCCAGCTTACCAATCGTTGGTAAGTCGCTCCGGTGTTCTTAAACCCAAAAGGCATGACTCAATAGCAGTATGTTACCCGGTCGGTTATGAACGCTGTCTTTTTTGTCTTCTGGGTGCATCATTATTTGGTTGTAACCAGAGAACACGTCCATGAAGGATAGTAGTTCGTTCTCCGCGGTGGCCTCCACGATTAGATCGATATGCGGCAGAGGAAAGCTGTCTTTGGGGCATGCTTTGTTTAAGTCGGAGAAATCTATGCATACCCTCCAAGAGACGTTCTTCTTCTTCTTCTTAACTATGGTATTGGCTAGCCACTTGGGGTACCAAACCTCCGCGATTGATCCTGCTTCCTGCTGTCGGTCGACCTCATCGTTTATCGCTTGCACCCTTTTGGGGCCGAGCTTTCTTCTCTTTTTCCTTACTGGTTTGATTGTTGGGTCCACCGTCAGCTCGTAACAGGCGATTCAAGGGTTGATCCCGACCATATCGTCCGTTCTCCACACAAAGGTCGATACATTTTATTGTAGGAAATAATTGATCAGGTAACCTCTGTTTTCTTTGTTTAACTTGCCTCCGATTCCGACGGATTGGTCCTGGTGTGTTGGGTTGATGTTGATTTGTTCGACGAGCTCTCGCGGGGGGTTGTCTTGGGGCAGAAAACCATTGTTTTCTCATGCTTCTATCACGAGGCACGCTTTGTTCAAGTTCCTCAATTTATGTTCGGTAATGAAACACGTTCGAAATATCTTCTGGCTTCCTCTTATTGTGAACACTCCGTTGGAGATTGAAAATTTGATGCACTAGTGGTAAGTCTAGGGAACTGATTTCATATCTTGTAACCATGTCATTCCCATGAGCACGTTGTATATGGCCGGTTTATTTACGACTGTGAATTTTACGAGCTTCGGGATACCGCCAACGTGCACCGGAAACTTGATTGTGCCTATCGTCATTGTTGTGTTGCCGTCAAATCCCGTAAGTGGTTTGAATTTTGTTTTGAGTTCATACCCCATGAGTTCCATCTTGCTTAGTGTCTCTTTAAATACCAAATCAACCGAGCTCCTGGTATCTATCAATACTTTGCTCACCTCGCAATCGCCAATATGTAGCTCGATGACAAGTGGGTCCTTGTTTGGTTTATCAAGGCCATGAGTGTCGTGCTCGGTAAAAGATATAATGTCACTGTCTGACTTATCTAGGGACATATGGAAATCGGTATCCCAACTTTTCAAGGCCTCACTTTTAGTCCGTATTCTTTGATTGCTCGTACAGATTCGTTGCAGGCGAGGAGACCTCCCATGATCATGTTTATTCTTTGGGGCGCTAGAACGATGTCTTTTCCTATTATTTTTGCTCGTCGTGGACGTTTAAGTGGGTATCTCGGGAGCCTACGAGGATCGGGGTTGGGAACAGATTTCTGCGTAACCTGGGACTTCGTCGAGAGGTTCGCTGATAGGTCTAAGTTTTCCCTAAGAATCAACTGCGAGTGCACAATGTATCGATTGTAGTACATAGGGTATCGAACAAAGGAATTCAGATTACTCAATAGACCTAATTACCAGTTATAAAATTAAGCTAAGAAAATAACAGTGAAAGAAATAGCAGAGCAAGTAATTTAAAGGTTGTAAATCAATCAGGGAAAGCGTCATGTCCAGGAAAATTCTCAGAAAATCAGAAATATAAACTAATCAATCAATCATGAATCCAAATTATCGATGTTCTAGAACTAGAATCACTAACTTATAACAAACCAACTCTCGTTGCGAATATTAACTATGTCAAGCAACCTAGAAATCCAAATCTCTTTGCGATCCTAGAGTTCTAAACATGCATTAATCTCATATTCGTTCGTTTATAATTTACCTAAACCAAATCTCTTTGTGAATAGATAAATTACTCATCTAGGTTCTTTTCTAGCTAATTAACCAACTCTCGCTCCGTTAATCAACCTAATATCAATAATCTAACTGACCAGTTCAAATTAAGCCTTAAGAACAACCTAGATAAAGAAATGGAACTTATGAATCCCAATTAATCAATCAACCTAAAATAACATGAAATCCCTAACAAGAATTTCTAAACCTAACAAGTAAACTACTCGACATGGCCATCATAACAAAAGACATAATCATGAATATAGTATGAATAGAAAGATAAAATAGATAAAAAAAATTGGGGTTCGAAATCTTCTCTCAGATGAATAGAGTATCGGATCAGCCCCAAACTCTCAAAAGTCTTCAAATCTCAAAGTATGAAAAGTATAGCCTAAACAATGGTTGTAAAACATAATTAATAGCTAAAACATGATTCATGTCTTCTTGTAAATATGGCAAACTTCTGGGCCAACTTGCATATCTACAAAATCTTTAATTTTCACGCGCAAAATTTATGTCTAGATGTGGTGTCGACTGATACCAGGTGCCGATGTAGCCAGTAACCTTTGTGAAATCCATATGTGCTGCAAAATTACTCCAAAAGCTCACATCTCCAATTAAGCTCCAATCATGCCAAAACTTGTAAAGACTCTAAAAAGACTTGAAAACACCTAATAGACTCTATATTAGGACTTATATCATGGCTTGAAACCCGGAAAAAAATCATGATATATCATTCGCTACTTTTGAGACGGCTTTCGTGGTGCACTCAAGTGAGTGGTTCTTACGCCGGTCATTCCCGAATGAGAGTATATAGGGGGTTTGGGGGTGAGCTCGCCGTTCGTCGTTCGAGAGGGTGGGGTTCTTTTTCGGGTGTAGCCATGGTTATTGGCCCAAACCTTTCTTCTATCAAAGTTGGTTTGTTGTCGAGACGACTATGATTGCGTTTGTTTGGTCTTTTTATTTCTTGGAAAAATGGTTTTCACGTCATGTTCCGGTTTTCCCTGTGCGTATAGAAGAGATCCTCTATGTTATCCCCATAGACGGCGCCAATTGTTGAAAGGTTACTTCACACAAGGGTATTTGTAAATGTGTGGAATAACTTAGGGTAAAAATTGGTAGATCTCTAGTTGTAGAGTAACGTGACTTTTAGTGGCGAACGAGGTATCTAGGGATCCTCCGTCTGATAAGGTAGTAGAACGGAAAAGTAGGACGGACAAACGAGTATTTATTGATCAAAATGAAAGTGATTACAAGTGATATGAATATATAAAAAAGGTGATGGGTTACAAGGGAGACATAAATGGTGTTTAAAAGAGATCGGAAGAATAAAGTAGCGTAGCTTGGAGCTTTGAATATGACTTCTTCTCTCTAGAATGTTCTTCTTCTCTCTCTAGAATGTTCTTCTCTCTCTCTAGAATTGAATGTCTTTCATTAATGCAAGGGCCCTTGTATTTATAGAGTTTATCTTCTATATTTTCCGAATTCGTAGCTCGGCTGGGATATGTCCGCTAGTTTACCTATATCCCTTGTAGCTTATGATGAATACTATTTGTTCGGCGGAATTAAATGCTGAGTGAGTAGGTTGGTATGTAGGTAATCATAACGCCACCCTATGATTTGTACTATGAACAGTGCACACGCGTTGTTTTGTTCCTAACTTGTGTGAAAATATGTCTTTCGTGTAAATAGGCCTGGCAAATTTTCATGGGCTTATAACTGTTGACATTTCTTTATGGGCCGAGCACATGAACACATGTTGTGGATGTTCTAGCCACGTACTTTCTTAAACGCCCCTAGTGATCACAAAGACGATGTTTGATGAGATCTAAAACAAGTTTAAGCGCAGATTAGGAGATCATGTTTAAGCGCGGACTAGGAGATCATGTTTCTGCTACAAATGCTTTGCTGAAATGTATAGCAAGAACATTGTGGATCCTGTGACTCCTGTCAGAACCCAACATGGTGAATAATTGAATATGCTAATCACTGGTTCTCAGATGTAATACCAATGCTATCAATCAGATGGTGGGAACCTAACACTTAACTGGAGACCAACCAAAAAGACTCACTTGTATTATACACCAGCCAAAGGTATTTAACGGTATACCAACCTTGTTTTCACAGCCTGTAACCATTCTGGGTCAACTGATCTGAGACAAAGACTAACCTTTTATTTACAATAATTGCACCATGATTTAAGAATCGTTGATTTCGCATGTGTTAAGATCTTGTCTGCCAAGCAAGGAAGTGCGTGTTATACTTTCGAGGAAATATCCCAAGGGGCCTTCAAAGAAATTTAATCATAAAGCTCGTATGTAACGTCACATGTGCAGACAATGATAATTGATAAAACAAATAAAACAAACAAAATTAGAGGAGACTAATTATTACCTTATGTAGTTAAAACAAACAAACAAAAACGTTGACTTTTTGTGTTACGTCAGTAATGAGCACATGTCTCTCCAACACAGTGGAAGGTTAATGCTTTTTTAAAAGAAACAAGGTTGGCAGTTTAGGAACATCTAATTGTATAATGCAATCCAGTGCTAATGGGATTTCAATATAATATGGATCACTTGTATAAATATGTTTTGCCCTGAGATATGAAAGCCTGAAGAGAGAGAGGGGTATAAAGAGAGGAGAGAGAGAGAGAGAGAGAGAGAGAGAGAGAGAGAGAGAGAGAGAGAGAGAGAGAGAGAGAGAGAGAGAGAGAGAGAGAGAGAGAGAGAGAGAGAGAGAGAGAGAGAGAGAGAGAGAGAGAGAGAGAGAGAGAGAGGGTTAAGCAATGGAGAAAATGGCAGAGAAGCGAAGGATAGTCTTAGTTCCACTTCTAGCACAAGGCCATATAACTCCCTTTATGCAACTTGGGAAAGCCCTTATCTTGAAGGGCTTCTCAATTACAATTGCTCTGGGAAAGGGAGAACTCAATCAACTTAGCCACTTCCCTGGCTTTCAATTTGTCACCATACCAGAAATATTACCAATATCTCAACTCAAAACACTCGGACCAGCCGAGTTCGTTAAAAATCTCAACAAAACAAGCGAGGCAGTCTTCAAGAACTGTATAGCTCAATTGTTGCTACAACAAGGAAATGATATCGCATGTATCATCTATGACGAGCTCATGTACTTCTGTGAAGCTGCAGCTAAGGAGTTCAAGCTCACTAGTGTAATATTCAGTACTGCCAGTGCTGCAAATCAAGTTTGCGGCTGTGTTTTAAGAAAACTCAATCCTGACAAGTTCTTGATCGACATTGAAGGTACCCAAAACGATGTTACTTAACCATTCTACAATAACCTGTCCATTTAATTAATAAAGGATTATTTCTTTTTGTACTTTTCAGATCCTGAAGTGCAAGACAAGGTGGTGGACAATTTACATCCATTAACATACAAAGACCTACCAATTTCAGGAATGGGTCCACTAAAGGGGTATTTTGAGATCTGTAAGGAAGTATTTAACCAAAGAACAGCTTCAGGTGTTATCATCAACACAACAACCAGTCTAGAGAGCTCGTCTCTGTCATGGCTGCAACAAGAACTCAGCATTCCAGTGTACCCACTAGGCCCTCTTCATATTACAGCTTCAGCAAATTCTAGTCTACTGGAAGAGGACAGGAGTTGCATCGAATGGCTTAACAAGCAGAAATCAAGGTCTGTCATATACCTAAGCTTGGGAAGCAAAGCTCACATGGAAACCAAGGAAGTTTTTGAGATGGCTTGGGGATTGTGTGATAGTAATCAACCTTTCTTATGGGTCATATCTGAGTCATTGCCAGATGAAGTGAGTAAGATTGTCTTAAAACAGGGATACATTGTGAAATGGGCACCGCAAAATGTAGTACTTGCACATCCTGCAGTGGGAGGCTTCTGGAGCCACTGCGGATGGAACTCAACACTCGAGAGCATTGTGGAAGGAGTTCCAATGATTTGCAGGCCTTTTACTGCCGAACAGAAGTTAAACGCAAAATATATAGAAAATGTTTGGAAGGTAGGTATTCAACTGGAAGGTGGAGTGGAAAGAGGAGTGGTCGAGAGAGCTGTGAATAGGTTACTAGTGGGAGAAGAAGGTGTCTGCATGAGGCAGAGAGCCCTTGTTCTACAAGAGAGGCTCAAAGACTCTATGAGAGCTGGAGGCTCCTCCTACAATGCATTGAATGAGCTGGTCAAGTACTTGGAGACAGAATAAAGAAATCGAACTTCTTGTATTAGTAGAGATCACTTTGAATAGATCAAGCATGATCTTGCAAAATTTATTGAGAAGGTTTTTTAATTCAGATAAAGAGAAATTACCTTAAATAACCTTGAAATGTATGTTTATTACTACAACAACTTTGGGAATATTGAGTTTTTGAAAAATGGCAAAATGATTTGTAAACCATATAGGTTATTTTTATTTACAAAATTTCATTGAAAAAAAAAAATAATTTAATAATCATAATTATATATTTAAATGAATAAATAAACAAAAAAGTAAACAAATATATATATATATTTCATGCGAGTCTTCAAATGAGTTTGCCGGTGGGTATTCCGGCGAGTTGATAATAGACCTATTTTATATTATTGTAAACTTTTGTATCGTATTTGTAAATTTAATCTTAGAGTTTTTTTCGGTTAGTGAGTGTAGACTTGTTTAGAGGTTTCATTTGAATGGTTTTAGACTTGTTTGGATGACGAGTTAATTATCATAAACTTGTTTTCAGTAAAAAAAAAACTAATATAATATTTGATTTAAATAAAAAACAAATATCCTAAATATGCGATTTCTTCATTTTTTATACTAAACCAAAATATAAACTATCCTAAGCGACGACGATGTCGAAGGATAAAAATATTGCACCGAGTCTTCCGAGTCTTCCATCAAGTTCTGGTAAGGTTTATTCTCTCTTCACGGTGGATGTCTTCTTCTCGTCTTTCTTCTTTGAAATTGTGATTGTTTCTCTTCCTCATGCGAGAATGATTGTTCAAATCTTGAATCCTACTGACAGCAAGGTTTTTTCGGTTCCTAGCTAAACAATCAATTTCTCAAACATCTATATATGTCGATGTAGTATTTGAGGTATCAATCCAAGGAGGCAAGAAGAATAACACAATATAAATGCAAGAAACTACTTAATCTAAGACAAATAGATAAAAGAAGGTTATACTAACAGTCCTAAACAATCTAGAAAGTAAGAAAGCAAATAAAGAAAGCACCAAGAAAAGTCAACAAAAAGTCAACAAAAGTCAACTAATGAAAATGCACAAATAGAGCTGAAAATAAGAAGAAAGATGGATCATAGGATGAGGTTAATGACTTTGGATGATCTAGAGATGGTCCATGATGATTCAATCAATCAAACAATGCATGATTATTAATTAAGCTAACCTCATTTTCATGTTCATAACTCTCATGCTAATCATGCAATCATTCACTCATTTTGCAAATCACAAGACAAGCAGGAAAGAATATCAATCAATACCATTTAGCGAAGCTAATCCTTAGACTAAGAACAATAATCTTTAGAGTAATCCAATTCTTTGACACTAATCCCTTTGTATAATCTCTAATCAAGATCAAATTCCTATTTGTGATTAAGAGAGAAACAAGCATACAAAAAAAGTTCTTAATACCAATAATCATCTTATAAAACTAATTCCTTAGGCTAAGAGTGAAAATCCTCTAAAAAGTTCATTCAATCATTTCATCGAGCATCTTTCTGGGCAACAAAACACTTATGATCTAGATTTGCAATTCATTGATCTAGCATTGAAAACAACCAATTAGAGAAGGATCATGTAATATTAAGAGGTAAGCATCAAGAAACAACCCTAATCACATCCTAATCAACCTCACCCACAAGACCCAAATCTAACTACTCACTAATCCCTATTGTTCCCACAAAACCCCTAGAGATAGTGTGAGAAAACGTGATTAGAGAGAGAGATAGGAGAAGAGATTAACAAAATATAAAGAAGTACTTGATTAAAGCTTATAATTTTGATTACAAACTTAAGAACCCTAAAAATAGCAAATAAAAAGCTTAGAGAAAAGAAATCTAGGCTTAGATAGCTTAGGGTTAATTTTCCACTTAAATGAGTATTTATAGAAAATGGGTATGCCACGCTGCATCGGGATGAAGGCATCGGGCAGATGCGGTCGATGTGGCTGAATACTGGATCACATCGGGCAGATTTGCCCGATGCGTTTTGGTCGATGAATCTTCTGTGTAAAAATGGAGTCTTGGGCGAGTATCATGCATCAGGCAGCTTTGGTCGATGCCTCTTGGATGATGATGATCTGCGGACTGTGTTGAGATGCATCCAGTAAATCAAGCATAACTCTTTCAATACAGTTCCAAAAGCCTTCAAACCACCCCCATTGGAAAGCTAACTCAATTTCCCATGACTTCAATTTGAAGTTCAAAAGCTAAATGTCAAAGGAGGGGATTCATATTACTAGATATTTCAAGAACACCAGTTTGATCCTTCATCACCATTTCACCCATTGCCTCTTTCAAAATCCAAAATGCTTCCAAAAATCTCCTCATGGTACATGGATCAACTTCAAGCTTCAATAAAACTCCAAAGCAACTAAAAAGATTCCAAATATACCAAAACATGCAAATTCTAATCATAAACTCAGTAAGTCCTAAATGAGTGATTTCCTAATGAAAATGCCTAAGAATGAATGTTTAATGCAAGAGAACCATCCAAATATAAAATCTAAAAACCCTAAATTATGGTACTATCACCTACTTGTCGGATTTATGCGATGATGGTGATAGCCGAGTAGGTTTAGTGAAACCGTTGTGGTATTTGGCGATTCGAGAAAAGAAACACACATTTTCGGTGATATTTATATATTTTGAATTTTGTTGTGGTTGTGGATGGTAAATTTTTGTAATAATTTCATGGTTGATGGTAGATTTTGGAGTGTATTGAACTGGTGATTGTGATTTATAGTGATTTGACAAATCCCCATTTATTCAAACATGGATTTTAAAAAGTCACTCAAAATCCAGTGTTATTGGATGTAGATTTTTTAAATGCTTTTAAAATTCATTGTCATTAAAATAATGATTTTAAAAATCGGTTCAAATCCACTGTTATTGGAAATATAGAGTATTTTAGGGGATTTTAAAAGAGTTTCTTAGTTAAAAATACAAAGACTCAAATCCCATAGTTTTAGGTGGTATTTCATGAAATTTTAATATCATATCATAACAATTTTCTTAAATTCACCCAAAATCATTATAATCATCTAAAATCTTATTAAAACTTAAATCACTCCAACAGCTTAGTATTTGATATATATTGATATGATGGTTGACTTACGTTTATACTTGGAATATCAATTTGTATTTGATAGTAGACTTGTGTTATATTATTGTAGACTTTTGAACCGTTTGTAGACTTAATCGTAGAGTTGTTTATGGTTTTGGTTTAGTGATTGTATACTTGTTTAGAGGTTTCATTTGGGTGTCGAGTTAAAACTACAAGAAAACATAATTTTTGCGAGAGCGCTAGGAGCCGCCAAATAATCGATAAATGAGGTTTTGTGACTAAATAGCGACTAAACCATGTGGTTGTAAATTTTTAGTCACTAAATTTTATAGTCGTAATTATAGTCGCCAATTGACGAGTATTTTTATGACTAATATGAATAGTCGTGTAATAGTCATAGTGTAGTCGCAATATATAGTGACTAATTTGGACTATATTAGTGACAATTGAGAGACTAAAAACTGGGTCCGGACCAAAATTAAACAATAAAAAATGATTGATAGCTACATCAAGTATAGTGCATCACATGACTACACATACCAACTAAATTAATGTACTTATAATTACACAAATAAATTGATTTGCATGGTGACATGCACCAAGAAACATAAGTTATGTGGTCAACACCATAACCATCAATTTGGTTACTATTCCGGTGTATAGTCCGATTAGACTCTGATCGATCCAAAGGTATTTTTTTTTTTTGCTAACTACACCAAGTATAGCTCAATATATAGCTATACTTCCCAACTAATTTAATATACAAATACCTACACCAAAAAATGAATTTGAAGGATACACTAACAAACATAAACTATGTAATTAACACCAATACTATCTACCAAATCACTATCTTGATATACAATGCATTAGAATACGATTATCGTAATATCATCAATTTACCCATCTCGTTACCTAGAAAATCGAGAACTTCTCATGATCGGTAGTAAACCCAAGGCTATATAAGGAGTTCAAGGGCTTTATTTCGAGGATCTTCTTTTTTACAAACTTTTGTATACGAAACATCTCTACTAGCTCTTGTAGACTTCTCATTCGAGATCTCTTTGTAATATTCTTATCATTCAATACAAGATTGTGGGGACCAAGACGAGTATAGATCACACTCTGTTTATACGAACCAATCCATCCGAACAGTACACTTACTCCTTAGCGGTCAACCATTAGTATTCTCCTAATGAAGTGTATATTAATGTTCAAAAACACCAATCTCCAGGCAACCCATCCCGAACTGGTTCGTATAAGTAGAGTGTGACTTATTTGATTGCGGGGACTAAGACGAGTATATGTCATAATTCTGTTTATATGAACCAATAATCCCTCTAGACAGTATATTTACTCCTCAGTGGTCAACCATTAGTATACAAAAGTTTGTAACAAAGGTTATAAATACATTAATTTAGTTGGCATGTGTAGTCATGTGATAGCATTATACTTGGTATAGGTATCAATCATTTTTTCTTTAAACAAATACTAGATTTTGACCCGCGTTTAGAAAGCGCGAGTTTACTTTTCTTTACAAATTTAAATTATATTTATTTATTATTAGTAATTAAAATTTTTAATTATACAATCTAATTTTGTTTATAATTGTTTAATCCACATTATAAAAATAAATTAATAATTTAGGTTTAAAAAAAGAATTTTGTGTTATTTGAGAAGAGGTATATCGTAAAGATAAAGAGATTGAAATAACGATTTTGCATTATAAGTTTTAATATTGAATAATTTTGATATTTTTATTAAATTAAAATATATGATTTTGAATATATATATTTGTTTTAAATTCGTGCAAAGTTTTAGAATTCGTAATTGGCCAATTTATTTTTTATCCCGCTCTTATAATAGTTTAAATATTTTGCAATATGATGTAACAACCCGCTAAAAATGCAATCGTAAAAACAAATTCTTACGAAATAAATTAATTTAATATAATTTTAAAATTTTATTATAATATAAACATAAATATTTATATTTGAAATAAAACTAAAGAAGATATTAAAATATATTATATTTAAATTTTGAATATAATCATAATTAAAGAATATTATCTTATATATACAAAATAGTTGATGTTTAAATTATTTAGTTATAATTATCAATTGATTTAATAGTTTCATATATATATATATATTTAATTAATTAGAAAATTGAAACCCATTATATTTAGTTTGTTTGGATACATGTTTATGTTTAGTAATTGTAAACATGGATAGTAGAGAAATTGTTATATTCTTTAATTATCCTTAATGAATATTAAAAACATTTTTAAATTTCTAATGGCACAAATTGTAAATAACACATGCTCAAAATGTTAGTTTCCTAAAGACTCTAATTTTTTAATAGTATTGATACAAATTAATTTATTTTATGTATAACACTAATTTACAATATATAACAGAGATATAATAAACCAAAATAATTATATTATTAAGTTTAACATAATAGTTAATTACATTATAAATCAAAATTAATTACATTTATGACAATAAAAATACTAAACACAAATCGCCGGAGAGACGACCAGGATTAGCGCCGCCGTCTGGAGGTCGGTGAGCTCCGTCGATCAATAAACAAATAAGAAGAAAGCATCGTCATGTTCAAGTATCCTTTGATTCACAAGGAGCAAAACTGCTTTGACGCATCTCTGAGATCCACAACATTTAAAAATACAAACAAACTACTTCTTCCCAGATATTAAAAATAAGAATTGACCCTAACATATTCTATTTCTGAGCTATTAAACAATCCAAATTAAATCTTCAACGACTCAATAATCAAAATCTGAATCGAATAACCCAAGTAATCGGATTCCAAGTCTCTTTAACGCCAAAACCTGTAAACTAATAAAAAAATCCATTTATCATCTTGATACATAAAACACGAACGAGATCGCCATAAAAAAAATCATAAGAATTTTTAATTTATTATTGTTTGAATTTTTTAATTAATTCTATGTAAAGAATATATTTAAATTTTTTAATTATAATGTTATGTATATAATTAATAGTTATATTTTAATTTTATAGTTTATGATTAAGAATTTAAAACTTAAAGTATATTATTTATTGTTGGGGGCATAAGATTTGATGGGTTATTTTAAGATTTAAGTTAATGTTTGAATATATTAGATTTGAAAAATAATTTTTTTTTATAAGTGTTGAATCTTAGTTTTAGATATGCTATAGTAATTAGAGTTTTAATAAATAAAAATTAGTATATATTTTAGGGTTTTATGGTTTGTTTGGGGGTTTAGGGCTTTGAATAGCAAAACTAACAACTAATTTGCGACTCACCGAAGAGTCGCACATTAGTCGCAAAACTACCGACTACTTGGCAACTAGATATTTTGGTCTCAACTATAATCGTTAATTAGTCGCAAAATAGCGACTACTTGTGGACTCGTTTTTCGGTCTCGACTATAGTCGTAATTTGGCGGCTATATTAGCGACTACTTTTGTGGGTCATAATGATAACATGAATTTAGAATTCCTCGAGGTATCAATTCCTCTTACTTATCGTGTAGTAAGAGGTATCGAACCTTTTTGGGGTAGATAGTCCAATACGAATGCACCAAACCAAATTAGACAAACAATTTCAATCAAGATGAGATACTGCAATCCTAATTGCAATCAAACAAGTAAATCAATAAAGAGAAACCAAATTCAATAAACTAGCAAGAGAACAAATAAGACAATTCAAAGATATGATTAAAGATCAAGCTCTTGGGCATAGGAAATTGATCTAAGTAACTAAGCATTGAACCAAGATGTCAAACACAACATTTAGAATGCTAATCCTTTAGCTTAGGAACACTAATTCAAGTTAATACACTCTCATGTCATTAACCCTATGCTAAACAAGCATTAATCATCAATTCCCATTGGCTAATCACAAGCAAGCATGCATTAATCACAAGTCCTTTAGCCACTAAACACCTTAAGCATCAATCATCATTGGCTAAGAATGTAAAGCTCTCATTAAATCAAAGCTAGCATTTCATCGAACACCTTGTGTGCAATAAAAACCCAAAGTTCTAGATTAAGGATAGCTAAGCCTAATCTAGCATTAAGAACATTTAATGAGAAAGGATCAATCAAATTTAAGCCCTAGACATCAAGGTTCAACCCCTAATCACTCAAATCTTCATAACCCAAAAGCTCAAAAGGAGACTACTCACTAATCATGCTAAGTTCAACAAAATCCATAAGAATAGTGTTAAACATGATGATTAGCAAAAGATTAAAAGAAAGAGAAAGGAAATCAACACAAAACAAGACTTAGATTAAGAAAAGATTCAATCTTCTTTTACAAAGTGTTTAGAACAAAAATAAGCTTAAGAGTGTCAAAATGAGGGTTTTTAGCTTATAAATGAATAGTAACTCGAACCGGGTCAACCCGGGACAAACCGGGTATTGACCCGATTCAAATTGGATCATTGGGCTTCGACAGAGACAATACTGAACCAGAATGGTTGGTATTACCACTCAGTATGCGCATACTGACTCCCTCTGGTCAGTATTAGGAGTCAATATACCTCCCTGTCCCAAAATGTGATTCATGCGAAAATCAGTCGATCTTGAGCCGGCTTGGTCAGTATTTCGAATCTGTATTTTTCTCTGTGCATTTGTCCACTTTGCTCTCTTTTCTTGTTCAATCCTCAAGCTCCAAAACCTTCAATGCTCCATTCTCAAAGTTCTCAAACACCTATGAAACTCCTTTTGCACCTACACATCACCAAGAACACACCAAAACAAACCTAAAATGCAAAATCCTAGTCCTAGATGCTAACATACTCTAAATGCAAACAAAGAACAACAAAGAAACATGAATGCAAGCGAAAAGGATCAAAATAAGGACCAAACTCTATCCTAAAAGCATGAATATACAAGAATATCAATTCTCCCAAACTTGAATCTTGCTTGTCCACAAGCAAGCATAAGACAATCAAATTAAGTTGGGGAAAAGGTTTGAAGGTGGGAGCTCATATCCAAAGGTTCAATCAAGTTTCGACAAGTTTCAAGTCTATACAACCAAAGTGCAACCGAGAAAAGCCTACTCCAAGGATATAGCCATACTCATCAAGACAATACTTCTAGCTTAACCTTCAACCTACACAAGCATTCAAATCCACTAGCTCCTTGACATTCATTAAATTTTCAAGTGAATCCTATTCAAAGCAATGTGATCAAACTCATTTGGTTTAAGGGACAAGGTCTTGAGACAAAAATGGTCTCAACTGAAAGAAAGGCTTCTCCACAATCATTTAGGTTCTCTCGGAGGAAATATGAACAAGCTATAGTAAAATGCTAAGAGTTAGAGGCAACTGGCGCATACTAGGATAGATTCCCATCTACCTAAACCCCAAGAACTTCAACTCCTAGTCTAAACCCTCCTAAATGAGTTCTACCCTTTTTCAAGGCTATTGTTGCCTTTTCTTTCTTTCACAATACAAAACTGAAACCCCCAAGGATCATTAAAACATTTGGAAACTTTGGTAACTTCACTCTTTTCAACTTAGCTCAAAACTCTTCTTTCTTTTCTTTGGTTTCTTTTTTCACAAACTTTCTTTTCTTTTTGGTGAGCCAATTGGCTTCTTTTCACTTCAAAACAATGAGACACTTTCTTATTTCAAAATACTTCAGAGCTTTCATTCTTGGTTACCAAACAACTTTGATCCCATTCAAACTTCTTTCTTTTCTTCACCCTCTTTTTCCTTTCCCAAATCTTCTCCCAAACTTAAACTCTAGCCTATTGCAAAGCCAAAGATGATGAGCTTGCATCTATAATGGAAATTTCTCCTAGTCGCCTCATACTCAACACTTTTTACCGAGCTTGTTCCAATTAGGCCTACCACTCAAGAAAGTGTTTGGGGTTTGAAATAAGGGTGGTGAAAGGTATGGAAATATATTTGAGCAAGTAGAGAGAGGTAGAAAGGATAAGCTTGCTCAAATATTTTGGGGGTACCCATGAGTTTATCACACAAAGCATGAACAAGGATAATTAGATGATTCAATTAAAGTTCTCACTTAGATGGAGCTAGCTTCAAATCACAACGAGTTTCAGCATCAAATCAAGGTTCAAAGCAAGTTATCCAAGCAGGGTTCGTTCTAGCTTTCAAGCAATTCTCGGGTTACAACCTTAGTGTGATCTATCTAGCATAAAGCTAGCGTAAGAAACGAGTTTTACCCAATTAAACCTTGCGAGAAAATTAAATCATTGCTCCCAATGCATGAATCCTACGACACTAGCTAGACTCGATCCTACATGCTTTCTTTTTGTGAAAGTTTTTTGAAAATTTTCAATTTTTTGGATTTTTCTATGCCTTAAGGATGCATGAGACTCAAATGTGATTAAAACAAAAATAAGAACAAAGAACACAAGATTAGCGACATGGTCTCTCCCCCAAACTTAAATCACACGGTCCCTTGTGTGATCTAAGCGAGGAAGAAAGACCGAAAACAAACAAAATGCAAACAAAGAAAAGAAACTAAGTATGTACAAGGATAGAGTGTTACTTGGATCAGTTGTGGTGAGATGGGGAAGAGGAGTCTCCCATGGAGTAGGGAGGGTTGGAGGAGGCTTTAGTCATCTTCCTACAACGAATCACTCAAAGAGAGGATAAGTGTTTTGCATAATCCATTAGCACAAGTCATATCATCATGCAACAAGCAAGCATCACTTATCATCTCAAGATCATCTCATAAGAGCCACAAACAATGATTATGCCTCATCAATTTCATTTAAGCTCAAGACATGTGTTAACTAGCTAATCTCAAAATTTGTCAATTTAAGATATCAAGCAAGCTAAAACATCATGATCAACTCACCAACAAAACAAATCTAATCTATCACCAATCTCACTTTCTTTTTAACATTAAGCTTTTTTAACATGAATTTTTAAACTTTTGTGAAACAAAAGTTCTCTAAACATGTTAACAAGCATTCCTAGGTTGAAATTGGTGAGGGAAATCATCACAAACACTTTCCACAGTGACTTTTGAACATAGTCTCCAAAGAAGCAAGCAAAAAGTTGAGTTTGAAAATTCTGGGTTTTTGAACCCACAAAATTCAAAAGGAAAATAGTAATTACCTTGATTTGCTTCTGTGAGAATGGAGAGTAAAATGAGTGCAATGGAAAGAGCTCAGAAAACCAAAGATTTGGCAAGAAAAATGAGTAAAAATGGTTGAGAGATAAAAGAGTTATGAGGTTTTGAAGTTGGTTCTCTATTCTAAAAACTTGGGAAAATTTTTCAGTAAAAAAAAAATGAGTGATTTCACGTGAAAGGAAGAGAAGGGCAGGGGAAACTGGTCAAAAAGTGGTTAAAAAGTGGTCAAAATCGACTTTAAACCGGTTGAAATCGAATTAGGTTGGTTTAAAATCTGTTTGGGCTCGGTTTGTTAAAATCAATTTTTGGTAAAGAAGACTTACCTGGGCGTATACCGGACGGTTCTGGTCAGGATGGGGAGTCGGTACAAGCTCCTGGATTTTTCGTCTGGTTTCATAATTGATCGATACCGACCCGGTTTAGCCAGGATTCCGAGTCGGTTTATGCCTCTGTAAACATCGCCGCTTTATCTCTTCTTCATACCGACAGCGTGTAGTCGGTATTACAACTCAGGATGAGTCCCTGGAAATTTCGTCTGACCTCGGAATGGAGGATACCGATCGCGACTGTCCTTGATGGTGACTCGGTATGAGTCCATGTTTAAGTTTCGTCGAGTTCTGCTTGTCCTAGTACCGAGCGCTACTGCTCCATACTCATCAATCGGTATTGTCCTCTGGAGAAATTGCGTCGACGTTGTGATGCCTGATATCGAGTTGTTTCGATCCATACATCTCGGTCAGTATCAATCCCACGTTTTTTTTTCGAGCTTTTCCTGTCAATACCGACTGATTTGAGCCGGTATAGTTCCCTGGAGATTTGTCGTCGACTGTGTGAACGCCTGATACCGATCTTGACTGTCCAGGATTAAGGATCGGTACAACCTCCTGTGGACTTTCGTCGAGTCGTTGTTGCTCAATACCGGTCTCGTGTATCCGGTACGGCGAGTCGTTATAAGCTTCTGTGATTTGCGTTGATATCGTCGTCGTTCAATACCGAGCAGTAATGCTCGGGATAGCAAGTCAGTGTCTCAGTCTGGGATTTCGTCGTGATATGCCTGTCAAATACCGACGGTTTGTGATCGGTATTACGGATCCGTATAGTCCCCTGTAACATTTTGTCTAAATGCTCTTGACTCTGTACCAACCCGATTTAGTCGATACTATCAGTCGTTATTACTTCCTGGGATTTTGTCAAGCCTTCTACGTCTGATACTTATTCCTTGTACCCGGTATTACGTCTCAGCATGGCTCCCTGGACTTTGGTTGTGATTTTCGGATGGCCAATACCGAGCTGGTTTGCTCAGTATATCGACTTGGTATGCTCCCTGAAATTTTCTGCTCAGCTCTGCACGTATTTGTACCGGACGAGTTTGCTCAGGATTTCGAGTCCGTGTGTGCCTCTGGAAACTTTGGCTCTTTTTCGCATGCTCCATACTGATCTTGTCTGCTCCATACTCCGGTTCAGTATCATCCTTAGTCTCAGCTGATTTCTCGCAGCGGTTGATACCAATTCGTTTTGGTCCATACCGGTGGTCCATATCACTATCTGTCCACCTTAAACTCCAAGTCTTTGTACCAAACTCTCCTAAGTGCTCAAAATTTCCCTACATTCACTCAAAGAAAAGATTAAAAATGACAAGTAAAAAGAATATGTACAAGGATAGACATGGGAATGTCTCCCAAGTGCGCTTTTGTTTAAAGTCGGTAAGCTCGACTGTGCAAACCAGTTTTTTAGGCGGTCGAAGAGTGCGGCCTGCCCTCGAGATTGATGGTCAGGACCTGAGAGCTTAGCTCATTGAGATTGACTGAATCACCTTGAAACCTTTGACTGACTAGGGCTTTTGCACTTGCAAATGGCCTAGACTTTCCCTTAGTCTTTACCTTGTAAGCAATGTAGTTACCCTTCAGACCTAATGGATGCAAGCTTATACAGTTGAGAGATGAGGGAGTTTCAATAGCCATTATAGTTTTCAGCTTGTCTTTATGTCCTTTCTCGACACCTTTAACTCCATCCAATCCATTGGTTAGAACATTTCCATTATGCTCATCAAACAATGATTGTAGACTATCACCATCCATCATCTCCTTTTCAAACTCCTGAATCTTTGGAGGATTGTTGACAACCTTATCCTTTCCAACTTTTGCCATTTTTGGAGCCTTCTTTGTCACCATATCCACAACCTTCTCCTTTGGGCCTTTAACCTCCTTGGTAGTCAGCTTCATTGAAGATATGGACCCAACATACTCAGTCCTTATGGGTGTAAGAGGAATTCCAATAGCTCTATCCACCCCCTTCTTTTGAGCACGTCCCATGTGCTCAGTCAATGATCCATAAGTAGTGGGTTTAGGCCAAACTTCCGTGCCGACATTTGCAAATAGCCTTGCTTCCTCTAACACATCATCCTCATTGGGAGAGAGGATGACACCACAAGTGTGGAGAGTTGTGCTCTTCAAAGGATAGTAAACCATTTTATCAACATTATTCAGCACATCACGTTTCTTTTTGAAATCCATAGAAGCTCCAGTGGTATTGAGGAAAGAAGTACCAAGTAAGAGAGGTAGTTGGGTACTCTTCTTCATCTTCATGACAATGAAGTCAGTTGGGATTGTGCACTCACCAATCTTCAGTGGATAGTCCTTGATCATTCCCATTGGAGTTTTTGAGTAAGAGTCTCCAAATGTGATAGAAGATGGGTATCTTTCCATGCTCTTAATCCCAAGAGTTTCCACCATTTCAAGAGATATCACACTCACAGTAGAGCCGGAGTCACACAATGCATCTTTAATCTCTAAGTCTCCCAAAGTGCAACTGATTGTGAATTTACCCGGATTGCCAAGCTTAGGAAGCACTTTTGGTGTGTTTTGGACAGTAGGTATGGTATCTTCAGCAGAAGTTTCAGTGACACTCAACTCCTCAACCGGTTCAACAACAGTTACCTTCATCTCCTTGAGAAGCATAGGTGCTGCATGTGTGATTTCATAACCATAGAGAAGTGCTTCAATCTCATCAACCTCTCTTTCATGGTCTGGTTTCTCATGATCAACAGTAGAGAAGATTGCATTGCAATAGTCTTTCGGGTTCTTCTCCGGGTTTTCGGGCAATGTACCAGTAGGTCTGGAAGTAGAAGCGTGCGTGTTTTCAACATTGATCAAGCGCGAAGTCAAATGCTGGAGCTCATTCTTTAAGTTCTTTACTTCCAATGCCCCACTTGCTTGCCCTTGGATGAGTTGCTGCATCATACCCTTTAACTCACTGTCCAAACCTGAGGAAGAAGAGGCTTGTGTCTGCTGTTGGCTAAATCCGGGTGGAGGGTATTGTTGCTTCGGGATAAAGGGTTGTTGACTCTGGAACTGTGGTTAGTATAAGGGATAAAAGGCTTTTGTTGCTGAGGTTGTGTGAAGCCTTGTTGCCCTTGTTGTTGAGCTTGAGCTTGGGGTTGAGCTTGAGGATAAACCTGATCTTGTGGGTTGGCAACATTGGGGTTTCTGTAAGAGAAATTGGGGTGGTTCCTGTAGTTTGGGTTGAAACCCCTGTTGAAACCTCCTTGGCCCGCAATGAAATTGATCTCTTCTTGGGTCATATCTCCTTCAAGACTAAATAGGACTGGTTGGGAATCATCATAGTTCTCCACAAAGCTTATTTGCTTTTGGTTGGATGAGATCATCTTGTCTATCTTGTCATTTAGAGACTTGATTTCCTTCTCGTACTTCTCATCCGTAGAAGATGATCCTATAGTATTCCGCTCATAGTCCTCATTGTAGTTCCCATCACTTGTAGCAAGGTTTTCAATCAATTCCATAGCCTCATCAACTCCCTTGCCTAGGAAGTGTCCATTACTACAAGAATCAAGCATTGCCCTCATTCTAGGAAGCACTCCTCGGTAGAGGTTACTGAGTAGTGTCTCCTTGGTGAAACCGTGGTGTGGGCATTGAGTGGTGAGCTTATTGAACCTTTCTCAAGCTTCAGCGAAGGTCTCGTTGTTTCGTTGCACAAACCCAGATAACTCATTGCGAAAGCGGGCAGTCCTTGTAGGTGAGAAAAATTTCTTCAAGAAAGCCTTCTTAAGGTCTGCCCATGTAGTGATGGACCCCGGAGGGATAGTGCTTTCCCAATCTTTGGCTCTGTCCGCCAAGGAGAAAAAGAAGAGGCGCATCTTGAGACCCTCATCAGTCACGCCATTGAGCCTAGTTGTGGCACAGATTTTATCGAAGGTATCCAAGTGTTGCAATGGGTCTTCTGAGGCAAGTCCATGGAATTGGTTGTTCTGCACCATATTCATTACCATGGCCCTGATTTCAAAATTGTTGTTGTTCACTGGTGGTGGAATGATTCCCCTTCGATTAGCATTAGTATCTGGTGTATCTGTAGATTATGTGTGTTCATAGGTTTAATTATCAGATTACAACCTAACATAATCAACTAGGATCTAGGTGATTTGCAGTTGAATCATATACAGATCAGGATCATTACCTTGTGATTGCAGCGGATTGATCAAAGGAATATCGAGATCTGCAAGAGCTGATGATTACCGGCTCCTCCTAGGTATCCACACGCTTACAAGCTACTGGATCAGGCTGCTAGACCAAGCTGGAACAACAGAGAGAGAGGAGGACGGCCAGACCTGAAAATCGCAGAACCTTAGGTCTAACTGGCGCCTCCTCACCTTATATGGGCCCAAGTAATTAAACTAATGGCTTATTAGGCTTTTGGGCCCAAGACAAAAAGATTGTATTTTGTCTGGCCCAATTCTCTGTACAAATACAGTAAATGTCTTGCATCTTACTGTATTAATTCCTTGTTAACTTTCCCGTTAGCTATGGTGTGTGACCCTTAGGGATCATACAATACTGGTAATAAGTACTTAACTTATAGATCAAGAGCGGGCTCTAGCAAGTCATCATGACCTCCCAGTATTTATGACTTATGTCTGATCTCGACACTTATCATACTTTCTAGAGATAGCACAGTAGATTTCAGGACATTCCCAACAATCTCCCACTTGTACTGGAATCCTACATTCCCTAATCCTTTTGTCTCAATATCTCGATCTGGCATAAGGCAAGATGCGTGTCATCCTTATATAGCCAGACCATGTTCATCGGACCAGATTTGATACTGACAATTCAAACGACTTGGGCAAGTCCGTTTGGGAGTGGCCACTCTCTTACCAGCTATCAAGTCTCCGATTGGCCTAGAGATATTACCTCCGTTAAACGGCAGGGACAAATCCCATCTTGTTCCATCACTATGAACTACATACTTCATAATACACCCAACCAAGGTCCTTATAGCTCCCAGTTACGAAACAGCGTTAGACAATGATTAAAGCGCATCAATCCATGTGCAGCCACATGCATGCGAACTCAGGTCTAAGGACTATACTCTATAGTCGTATATGAGAACCTCTCATGACACATATATTAATATCTTGTAGAGTTCTCATCAGCAGGCCATGTCCGGTCATATGCTCCCCTGCATATACCTATGTGTCGACTTTGATGCCGCGCATCTCTGACCCCTCGAAACTTGGTCATAAGTCTCAACACACTCTAGTCTCAAGTGGTTGTTGGTGTTCCAATTTCAACAACCTTCGACCATGGACACTATGATTTATGTCATTTCGTTAAATATGGGGTTTCAGGATCAAGTCCACTCATGTACTTCGATGGCCCATATATAATGACATGAATCATTTTGGAACGATTATTTTATATCACAGTTAAAAAATAATCCAGAAATAAAATTTCATTAACATTTAAAAATGTTTACATGAACCAATCAAAATAACTAAAATAAAGCCCTTACAACTCCCACTCAAAAAGAGATTACATTTGAATATCTCTAATTCCTATAGCAGCAGTATGCAACTCGTGCTTAGGTCTCGGGAGTGGCTTTGTCAACGGGTCAGCCACGTTCTCATCAGTGGGAACTCTGCTGACCATCACTTCACCTCTATTCACTATATCACGAATCAGGTGATACCTTCTCATAATATGTTTTGATTTCTGATGATGTCTCGGTTCCTTAGCTTGAGCAATTGCACCATTGTTGTCACAATACAGTGTTAGAGGCTCAGTGGCATTTGGGAATACACCGAGTTCAATCAAGAAGTTCCTTATCCAAACTCCTTCCTTCGCAGCTTCTGAAGCAGCGATGTATTCAGCTTCAGTTGTGGAATCTGCCACGGTGCTCTGCTTGGAGCTCTTCCAACTTACTGCACCGCCATTCAGACAGAAGATGTAACCAGACTGTGACTGGAAATCATCTTTATCTGTCTGAAAACTTGCATCCGTGAATCCACTCATTTCAAGCACTTCACTTCCTCCGTAAACCAAGAACTTATCCTTAGTATTCCTCAAATACTTCAGGATATTCTTTACGGCAATCCAGTGATTCTCACCTGGATTAGACTGGTACCTACTCGTCATGCTTAGTGCATAAGCAACATCAGGACGAGTACAGATCATGGCATACATGATAGATCCTATAGCCGAAGCATAAGGTATCCTACTCATGCGCTTAAGCTCATCAGGTGTTTTAGGACACTGAGTCTTGCTTAGTGTAGCACCATGTATCATTGGCGTGAATCCCTTCTTGGATTTATCCATTCCGAATCGATGCAGGATTTTGTCTATATAAGAATCTTGACAAAGTCCAATCAGCCTTTTAGATCTGTCTCTAAAGATTCGGATTCCAAGAACATACGCGGCTTCACCCATGTCCTTCATGGAAAAACAACTTCCCAGCCAGTCTTTAACAGACTTCAGCATTGGAATATCATTTCCAAGAAGCAATATGTCATCGACATATATGATAAGAAACGCCACTTTGCTCCCACTAGTTTTCTTATACACACATTGTTCTTCCTTGTTTCTGATGAAGTCAAAATTCTTTATTGCCTCATCAAAACGAAGATTCCAACTCCTCGATGCTTGCTTCAATCCATAAATGGATTTGTGAAGCTTGCATACTTTCCCAGCATTCTTAGGATCAATGTAACCGTCAGGATGTGTCATATACACATCCTCCTCCAAGATTCCATTCAGGAAGGCGGTTTTCACATCCATCTGCCAAATCTCATAATCATAATAAGCGGCAGTTGCTAGGAGAATCCGAATTGATTTCATCATGGCCACTGGTGAATAGGTTTCATCATAGTCTATACCATGAATTTGCTTGAAACCTTTTGCCACCAACCTGGCCTTGTAAATCTGGACATTTCCATCCACGTCAATCTTCTTCTTGAAGATCCATTTACACTCGATGGCTTTAGCACCAGCGGGTAAGTCAACCAGTGAAAACACTTGGTTGCTAGACATGGAGTCCATCTCGGATTCAGTGGCTTCACGCCACTTTAAGGAGTCAGGGCCCATCATGGCTTCTGCAAAGTTCGAGGGTTCATCACCGTCAATGATCAAAAGATCATGGCAATTAGTCACGAGGAATCCCTGATATCTATCAGGTTCGTGACGGATCCTTCCGGATCTTCGAACTTCAGGTACTTCAGGTTCAGGTTCTATTACAACTTCATGTAATTCATCCTGCTGTTCTTCCTCATTGGGTTGAACAGGTTCCTGTCCTTCTTGAATTTCATCAAGTTGTACCTTACTCCCACTATCTTTCTTAGAGAGAAATTCCCTCTCAAGAAAAGTACAATCCCGAGCAACAAAGATCTTGTTCTCGGATCGCAGATAGAAGTAATAAGCCTTGGTATCCCTAGGATAACCAATGAAGTAGCATTTGTCAGATTTTGGTGTAAGCTTGTCTGAGATTAATCTTTTGACATAGGCTTCACAACCCCAAATTCTGAGAAAAGACATTGCTGGAGCTTTTCCAGTCCATAACTCATATGGTGTCTTTGCTACTGCTTTTGATGGCACTCTGTTCAGTGTGAACGTTGCGGTCAGCAAAGCATATCCCCAAAGGGATATAGGAAGGTCTGTGTGACTCATCATGGATCGGACCATATCTAACAATGTCCGATTCCTTCTCTCAGACACACCATTCCACTGAGGTGTTCCAGGAGGTGTGAGTTGGGAGATGATCCCACACTCACTCAGATGATCACGGAATTCCTGGCTCAAGTATTCTCCTCCTCGGTCCGACCGAAGAGCCTTAATACTCTTACCAAGCTGGTTCTGTACTTCATTCTGGAATTCTTTGAACTTCTCAAAGGTTTCCGACTTATGTTTCATCAAGTAGACATATCCATATCTACTGAAATCATCAGTGAATGTAATGAAGTACTGATAGTTTCCTCTAGCATTTGTGGACATTGGGCCACACACGTCAGTATGTATCAGGCCCAATAGTTCACTGGCCCTTTCTGTAGGTTTATTAAAAGGGGCCCGTGTCATTTTGCCCATTAGGCAAGATTCGCATTGCTCACAAGACTCAAAGTCAAATGAGCCCAAGAGTCCATTTGAATGGAGCCTCTTGACGCGTTTCTCACTAATGTGCCCCAAACGACAATGCCAGAGAAACGTTTCATTTTCTTCGTTAGATTTGAACCGTTTTGTATTAATGTTATATACTGGAGTAGATTGATCCAGCATGTACAGCCCATTAATAAGAGGGGCACAGCCATAGAACATATCATTGAGATTAAAGGAACACAATTTATTCTTAATAGAAAAATCAAATCCTTGTAAATCCAATAATGAAACTGAAATGATATTTCTGCTTATAGCAGGTACAAAATAACAATTCTCAAGTTCTAAAATCAATCCAGAAGGTAAAGACAACAAGTAAGTGCCAATGGCCAGTGCTGGAACCTTCGCTCCATTGCCAACCCGCAACTCTACTTGCCCTTGCTTCAACCTTCTACTGTTGCTGAGCGCCTGCACATTAGTACAAATATGAGCCCCACATCCAGTATCTAATACCCAAGTGGTATTATCAGAAGTAGTAGTATTTACTTCAATAACAAAAATACCTGAAGAAGTAGTCGCGAAGGACTTCTTCTTCTCCTTCAGACTTTCCTGGTATTTCTTACAGTCCCTGCGATAATGCCCTGCCTCTTTGCAAAAGTGGCAGATGTCAGAAGGCCCAGCTTTAGACACGGGCTTGGGCTTGGCCTTTTCGTTGTGGACTGCCTTGCCCTTTCCCTTGTCTGCAGCGGATTTCTTAAAACCCTTGCCCTTCTGCACCATGAGTACAGATGGGTCCTTGGCCTTCTTCAGATTAGGTTCTGCAGTCTTGAGCATACCATGTAGCTCAGGCAAAGTCTTTGTCAACCCATGCATATTATAGTTCAAGGTGAACTGGTCATATGCAGGAGTAAGAGACTGCAGAACGATATCACAAGCAAGCTCTTGGCTTATAGGACAGTCGAGTCGAGTCAAATGATCGAGATAACCCATCATTTTCAGAACATGTGGACTCACTGCTGCATCCTTAGCCATTTTACAGTCCAAGAGATTCTTTACAGTTTGGAATCTCTCTGTACGAGCCTGCTCCTGAAACAACGCTTTCAGGTTTGCCATCGGTTCCATGGGACAAGTCAGGCCTTCCCACTGAATCTGCAGTTCGGGAGCCATTGTCGCCAACATTAGGCAAACCACGTCATTAGCATCTGAAGAATGCGTATCCCAAGCATTCTTCACAGCTTGTGCGGCATTATTCGCAGGTCTAGGGGGGAGAACTCTTTCAATGACATAAGCCTTCTTCTCCTGCCTGAGCACAAGTCTCAGGTTCCTGGACCAGTTCAGGAAGTTTGATCCGTTCAGTTTGTCCTTCTCAAGGGCAGACCGGATCGAGAAAGTGTTTTGTGTTGTTGTGCTTGACATAGCTGAAATTATGAGACAATAGAGTTTTAGTTATTTAGTTCATAAAAGAGTAATCTTAAAAACTTATAAGAAAACTCGCATTGCATTCAAAATTTCTTTGTTTAACCTCATATGAATGCAATGATTCCGAGACCCATGTTCAACTAAAACCAAAGTGGGCCACTGGCCGTCACCCGGAATTAGCTTTACTTGGTAAGCATGCACACAGCTAGTTATATCTATATAACTCTCGGTTGTGGATTGGGCCCAAGGCCCAATTCACCAGATGTCTCAAGGCCCGGGACTCCCGATGGCCCAGTCAAGGAAACCAATCTCTTACAGCCAAATAATCACTAAAGTCTGGGACTCCCAATGAAATTAGTGACTATATACTACTTTACTTACGCAAAAACAGATACCTCACACTGTAAGCCATATCTGTAATTGAATAAGCGTTAAGTAGCTGACAAGATTGGGCAAGACATCCAAGCTTGATATTGATTTTTGAGGATTTTAGGTTTTCTTTCCAAAAATAGAAGATTACTATTTTGGGAAACTTACTTATTTTAGAAACTTTCTAAATCTAGAAACATGCTAAAAATAGAAATTTCTAATTTAATATTTTATTAAAGTTTTCGGTTGGGTCACAAATTATAGGCCCAATTCTTGGCCCAAGACCACAGAATTCCAATTGGCCCAATAATTTGACATAACCGAGTCGGTTCATTAATTCTGGTCCAAGACCAAATTAACTACTAAATCCAACTGGTTATTTACTAAACCAGACCAGCTCTAAATTATTTGGTCCAACCAAATCAAACTTAAACCAGCCTTCGGTTTAGGTTAAAATTCAATTTTTTGAATTTAAATCCGGTTTAACCAGAAATTAAATAATACCAACTGTATTAAATAATTTCCAGCAAACCGCGATTTGGGTTAACCGCTTGAACCACCAATTAAATTGGATCGGTTCGGTTAAGTCCAAAACCGGGAAGAAACACCTTGTGTTTTAGCCAATTTTGACCTAACTTGCGGTTTTAGCTAAAGCTGACAATGAACCACAATCGGTTTGATCGGTTCATTGTCGCGGGTTTGGGAAGAACGAACCGCGAAGCTCGGCTGAACCGATTGGCTACTCGCGGAACGTATGCCTCGCCAGCATATCGATCGATATGACGCTCCTGCGTCGATCGATACTCGCGTGCATCAGCTCGTTGCGATCGGGTCATCGGGACAGCGAGAGGCAATCGATCCGATCGATATCGATCGATATCACGCTCCCTCGTCGATCGATACGGGCGACCACATCGCATACCGATGGGTTTCAATCGGATTATGCGATTTACATATTAGGTTTTTCAAGTTTTCTAATCAAATTTTACTCATTAAAATCGATTCATCAAACTAATAAACAACCTAGTATGATCCAAAAAGCAAAAACCTAACAACCTAGGCTCTGATACCACTGTAGATTATGTGTGTTCATAGGTTTAATTATCAGATTACAACCTAACATAATCAACTAGGATCTAGGTGATTTGCAGTTGAATCATATACAGATCAGGATCATTACCTTGTGATTGCAGCGGATTGATCAAAGGAATATCGAGATCTGCAAGAGCTGATGATTACCGGCTCCTCCTAGGTATCCACACGCTTACAAGCTACTGGATCAGGCTGCTAGACCAAGCTGGAACAACAGAGAGAGAGGAGGACGGCCAGACCTGAAAATCGCAGAACCTTAGGTCTAACTGGCGCCTCCTCACCTTATATGGGCCCAAGTAATTAAACTAATGGCTTATTAGGCTTTTGGGCCCAAGAAAAAAAGACTGTATTTTGTCTGGCCCAATTCTCTGTACAAATACAGTAAATGTCTTGCATCTTACTGTATTAATTCCTTGTTAACTTTCCCGTTAGCTATGGTGTGTGACCCTTAGGGATCATACAATACTGGTAATAAGTACTTAACTTATAGATCAAGAGCGGGCTCTAGCAAGTCATCATGACCTCCCAGTATTTATGACTTATGTCTGATCTCGACACTTATCATACTTTCTAGAGATAGCACAGTAGATTTCAGGACATTCCCAACAGTATCGCCATCTCCAATGGCCCTGAAAGGTCTCTCACGATGAACCGGGATCCTGTTTCCCTGTCCATCCCTAGCATCTTCATCCTGTTGATGCTGCTCTTGATGGCCTTGTTGGCCCTGTTGGTCCTGGTGACCCTCTAGATCCATAACTGGCTGCTCTTGAGGCTCAAACAGAGGCTGAACGACTGCTTCCTGTTCCAACCCGAGTCTCTCTAAGTGAACAGCTCTTTCCAATGCTCTGCGTTCCTTCGCTAGTCTTCTCTCGTGTGCTTTGATATCCTCTACTCGTGCAACAAGGTTTGTAGGGCCTCTGCTACGCAAGTTCATGCACCTGACATCAAAGAGAAATGAAGAAGCAAAGTTAGTAACCAAAACTTAATCTAAATAGGAAATGAAATCGAGTTGATCAATCCTTAGTCCCAAATCGGCAACGGCGCCAAATTGATAACAGGAATTTAGAATTCCTCGAGGTATCAATTCCTCTTACTTATCGTGTAGTAAGAGGTATCGAACCTTTTTGGGGTAGATAGTCCAATACGAATGCACCAAACCAAATTAGACAAACAATTTCAATCAAGATGAGATACTACAATCCTAATTGCAATCAAACAAGTAAATCAATAAAGAGAAACCAAATTCAATAAACTAGCAAGAGAACAAATAAGACAATTCAAAGATATGATTAAAGATCAAGCTCTTGGGCATAGGAAATTGATCTAAGTAACTAAGCATTGAACCAAGATGTCAAACACAACATTTAGAATGCTAATCCTTTAGCTTAGGAACACTAATTCAAGTTAATACACTCTCATGTCATTAACCCTATGCTAAATAAGCATTAATCATCAATTCCCATTGGCTAATCACAAGCAAGCATGCATTAATCACAAGTCCTTTAGCCACTAAACACCTTAAGCATCAATCATCATTGGCTAAGAATGTAAAGCTCTCATTAAATCAAAGCTAGCATTTCATCAAACACTTGGTGTGCAACAAAAGCCAAAGGGTCTAGATTAACTTGATCATGGATAATCTAGCATTAAGAACATCTAGAAGGGTGAGATCAATCATAAAATGCTTTAAACATCCTTGATTCACTCTAAATAGCCCTAATCTACCTAACCCATAATCCTTGAAGAAGACTACTCACAAATCATGCTTAGCCCAACAAAATCCATGAGAAAGATGTTAAGCATGATGATTTGTGAAGGATTAAAGAAAAGAGATGAAGAATCAAAGCAAAACAACTCTAGGATTAAGAAAAGATCAAACTTTTGTCTTACAAAGTACTTAGAACAAAAACAAGCTTAAGAGTGTCAAAATGAGGGTTTTTAGCTTATAAATGAATAGTAACTCGAACCGGGTCAGCCCGGGACAAACCGGGTATTGACCCGATTCAAATTGGATCATTGGGCTTCGACAGAGACAATACTGAACCAGAATGGTTGGTATTACCACGATGTCACTAAGCATTGAACCAAGATGTCAAACACAACATTTAGAATGCTAATCCTTTAGCTTAGGAACACTAATTCAAGTTAATACACTCTCATGTCATTAACCCTATGCTAAACAAGCATTAATCATCAATTCCCATTGGCTAATCACAAGCAAGCATGCATTAATCACAAGTCCTTTAGCCACTAAACACCTTAAGCATCAATCATCATTGGCTAAGAATGTAAAGCTCTCATTAAATCAAAGCTAGCATTTCATCGAACACCTTGTGTGCAATAAAAACCCAAAGTTCTAGATTAAGGATAGCTAAGCCTAATCTAGCATTAAGAACATTTAATGAGAAAGGATCAATCAAATTTAAGCCCTAGACATCAAGGTTCAACCCCTAATCACTCAAATCTTCATAACCCAAAAGCTCAAAAGGAGACTACTCACTAATCATGCTAAGTTCAACAAAATCCATAAGAATAGTGTTAAACATGATGATTAGCAAAAGATTAAAAGAAAGAGAAAGGAAATCAACACAAAACAAGACTTAGATTAAGAAAAGATTCAATCTTCTTTTACAAAGTGTTTAGAACAAAAATAAGCTTAAGAGTGTCAAAATGAGGGTTTTTAGCTTATAAATGAATAGTAACTCGAACCGGGTCAACCCGGGACAAACCGGGTATTGACCCGATTCAAATTGGATCATTGGGCTTCGACAGAGACAATACTGAACCAGAATGGTTGGTATTACCACTCAGTATGCGCATACTGACTCCCTCTGGTCAGTATTAGGAGTCAATATACCCCCCTGTCCCAAAATGTGATTCATGCGAAAATCAGTCGATCTTGAGCCGGCTTGGTCAGTATTTCGAATCAGTATTTTTCTCTGTGCATTTGTCCACTTTGCTCTCTTTTCTTGTTCAATCCTCAAGCTCCAAAACCTTCAATGCTCCATTCTCAAAGTTCTCAAACACCTATGAAACTCCTTTTGCACCTACACATCACCAAGAACACACCAAAACAAACCTAAAATGCAAAATCCTAGTCCTAGATGCTAACATACTCTAAATGCAAACAAAGAACAACAAAGAAACATGAATGCAAGCGAAAAGGATCAAAATAAGGACCAAACTCTATCCTAAAAGCATGAATATACAAGAATATCAATTCCCCCAAACTTGAATCTTGCTTGTCCACAAGCAAGCATAAGACAATCAAATTAAGTTGGGGAAAAGGTTTGAAGGTGGGAGCTCATATCCAAAGGTTCAATCAAGTTTCGACAAGTTTCAAGTCTATACAACCAAAGTGCAACCGAGAAAAGCCTACTCCAAGGATATAGCCATACTCATCAAGACAATACTTCTAGCTTAACCTTCAACCTACACAAGCATTCAAATCCACTAGCTCCTTGACATTCATTAAATTTTCAAGTGAATCCTATTCAAAGCAATGTGATCAAACTCATTTGGTTTAAGGGACAAGGTCTTGAGACAAAAATGGTCTCAACTGAAAGAAAGGCTTCTCCACAATCATTTAGGTTCTCTCGGAGGAAATATGAACAAGCTATAGTAAAATGCTAAGAGTTAGAGGCAACTGGGGCATACTAGGATAGATTCCCATCTACCTAAACCCCAAGAACTTCAACTCCTAGTCTAAACCCTCCTAAATGAGTTCTACCCTTTTTCAAGGCTATTGTTGCCTTTTCTTTCTTTCACAATACAACCAAGGATCATTAAAACATTTGGAAACTTTGGTAACTTCACTCTTTTCAACTTAGCTCAAAACTCTTCTTTCTTTTCTTTGGTCTCTTTTTTCACAAACTTTCTTTTCTTTTTGGTGAGCCAATTGGCTTCTTTTCACTTCAAAACAATGAGACACTTTCTTATTTCAAAATACTTAAGAGCTTTCATTCTTGGTTACCAAACAACTTTGATCCCATTCAAACTTCTTTCTTTTCTTCACCCTCTTTTTCCTTTCCCAAATCTTCCCCCAAACTTAAACTCTAGCCTATTGCAAAGCCAAAGATGATGAGCTTGCATCTATAATGGAAATTTCTCCTAGTCGCCTCATACTCAACACTTTTTACCGAGCTTGTTCCAATTAGGCCTACCACTCAAGAAAGTGTTTGGGGTTTGAAATAAGGGTGGTGAAAGGTATGGAAATCTATTTGAGCAAGTAGAGAGAGGTAGAAAGGATAAGCTTGCTCAAATATTTTGGGGTACCCATGAGTTTATCACACAAAGCATGAACAAGGATAATTAGATGATTCAATTAAAGTTCTCACTTAGATGGAGCTAGCTTCAAATCACAACGAGTTTCAGCATCAAATCAAGGTTCAAAGCAAGTTATCCAAGCAGGGTTCGTTCTAGCTTTCAAGCAATTCTCGGGTTACAACCTTAGTGTGATCTATCTAGCATAAAGCTAGCGTAAGAAACGAGTTTTACCCAATTAAACCTTGCGAGGAAATTAAATCATTGCTCCCAATGCATGAATCCTACGACACTAGCTAGACTCGATCCTACATGCTTTCTTTTTGTGAAAGTTTTTTGAAAATTTTCAATTTTTTTGGATTTTTCTATTCCTTAAGGATGCATGAGACTCAAATGTGATTAAAACAAAAATAAGAACAAAGAACACAAGATTAGCGACATGGCAACGGCGCCAAATTGATACTAGGAATTTATCGGATAAAAGAGGTATCAATTCTCTTACTTATCGCGTAGTAAGAGGATCGAACCAATCCGGAACAGGACTAAACCAACAAGAATGCACAAAACCCTATTAGATAAGCTATTTTCAATTCAAAAGGAAATCCTAATATTTCTAAGCACAATTAACAATGACAAAGCAGACTAAACAAGCAAGATATCACTAATCAAGATAAAACAAAGATAATCAAATAAAGAAGACAAGGCTTATGGGCTAAGGTCAATGACTAGAACCATCTAGAGCTAACAAGGATGTCTAAACAATCAATCAAAAAAGCAAATCTCAAGCTAGGAACAATAACATTTGACTAATCCAATTTCTTGGTACTAATCATTTTCCCTAATCACATTTCAAGATCAAATTCTCATTTGTGAAATAAGATAAGGCAAGCATTAACAATCAAGTTCCATAAGCTAATAATCATTCTAAACATTCATTCCCATGAGCTAGAATATGAAAATACCCTAAAAGATCATAGCTTGCATTTCATCAAACACTTGGTGTGCAACAAAAGCCAAAGGGTCTAGATTAACTTGATCATGGATAACCTAGCATTAAGAACATCTAGAAGGGTGAGATCAATCATAAATAAGCTTTAAACATCCTTGATTCACTCTAAATAGCCCTAATCTACCTAACCCATAATCCTTGAAGAAGACTACTCACAAATCATGCTTAGCCCAACAAAATCCATGAGAAAGATGTTAAGCATGATGATTTGTGAAGGATTAAAGAAAAGAGATAAAGAATCAAAGCAAAACAACTCTAGGATTAAGAAAAGATCAAACTTTTGTCTTACAAAGTACTTAGAACAAAAACAAGCTTAAGAGTGTCAAAATGAGGGTTTTTAGCTTATAAATGAATAGTCACTGGAACCGGGTCAACCCGGGACAAACCGGGTATTGACCCGATTCAAATTGGATCATTGGGCTTCGACAGAGACAATACTGAACCAGAATGGTTGGTATTACCACTCAGTATGCGCATACTGACTCCCTCTGGTCAGTATTATGAGTCAATATACCTCCCTGTCCCAAAATGTGATTCATGCGAAAATCAGTCGATCTTGAGCCGGCTTGGTCAGTATTTCGAATCAGTATTTTTCTCTGTGCATTTGTCCACTTTGCTCTCTTTTCTTGTTCAATCCTCAAGCTCCAAAACCTTCAATGCTCCATTCTCAAAGTTCTCAAACACCTATGAAACTCCTTTTGCACCTACACATCACCAAGAACACACCAAAACAAACCTAAAATGCAAAATCCTAGTCCTAGATGCTAACATACTCTAAATGCAAACAAAGAACAACAAAGAAACATGAATGCAAGCGAAAAGGATCAAAATAAGGACCAAATTCTATCCTAAAAGCATGAATATACAAGAATATCACATAAATTAGTGAATAATATACAACCAAATAATGGTAGTCATAATACAGTCGCTAACTAGTCTCTAAATAGTCACAATTTTTTACGATTATAAATATAGTCGCAATTGTTTTCTTGTAGTGTTTGACAATAAGTATACTCCAACTTACAATAATGACAGCAAATCCGAATTGAAAGAGTGAAGGAGATTGCAAGAGAAAGCACAATTATAATGGGGCTTGACATAGACGGAAAAAAGCGTTCTACAGAAGGAAAAAAAAACACACTTTTAGGATGGGCTTCAACAATAAAACAAGACCCAAAAGCAAGCAAATAAAATTGGAAAATTATAAGCCATGATACTTTTGGAGGTCAAAATTAAGTTCATGAAAAGGTGATTTTTTAAGACAATTAAAAAGATCTATTTATCCACCTCCCAAACACAACCATACCATCTCCAACTTTTATATTTTCTTACAAAACTTATTGCCTCTGAACATTTATCATAAAGGTAGACCCACCCTTTTTTGAATTTCTTCCTCTTTCAATATAATTAATCCTTTTTGTTCTTGTTAGTAAAAAAATCACTAATCCTATCATTTTTATGTCAAACAGAATTACCCCGACGAACCCGACCAAACACGGAGATTTGAAATTCTCGCCCCAACATGAATCCCTAGAATGTGCCATTCGACGTCTTTCCTCCTTTCTGACGGTAGTTGTCAATATAATAAGGTTATTGTTCTATATAGAAGGAAGATGGTATTCAAGTAGATAATTGATTATTTATTACAATTATAATATAATTGTAATTGACTATATAGTAAAGTTACTATTTTAAATAATAGTTGTCTACTACTTGTTTATAGTTTTGGTGGTGTTCTAGACAAAGAAGAGGAGAACGAACCAAAATATAATGGGAACCTGGAGAGAAAATGGTAATTTATCGAATAGATATTTGATTATTCCAATGTGTATTTTGTACTTCCAAATTATGTGGTTGTATATTATATTTTGAACATTTATAATTCCTTGTTTCTTTTATCGACTGTGTATTAACTATCATAATCGATTATCATCTATTTTAAACAAACTATATAGTTAACTATTTATCAGATTGCTATAGAATAATCTATCTAGTAACCGAATATAGAGCAATCTTATTATAGGTTAATAATTAAACAAACCAGATAGACAACTATTTATAAAAGTGTTATACCATATTCGACTATTATATATTTTAAACAAACTATATAGTTAACTTTTTATCAGATTGTTATAGAATAATCTTCCAAATAATCTACCTACGATCTGAATATGTGACAACATTATTTTTTCATAACATTTGTTTACATCCAACAATAAATGTGTGGTGGGTGAGAGATTGAATAAATCTCTCCCTCCTTAAACCTAGTTGGCGCACGTGTCCCAAAACATATCTTAACATTTTTTTCAAAGTTTATGTTATCTTTTGGTTCAAGTAGATATTTGATAATTTATTACAACTATAATATATTTTTATTTGTTAATATAGTAAGGTTATTGTTCTATATAAAAGGAAGATGATATTCAAGTAGATAATTGATTATTTATTACAACTATAATATAATTGTAGTTGATTATATAGTAAAATTAATGTTTTAAATAGTAGTTATCTACTACTTGTTTGTAGTTTTGGTGGTGTTTCTATACAAAGAGGAGGAGAACGAACCAAAAGATAATGGAAACTTGGACAAAAGATAGTAATTTCTCGATAGATATTTGATTATTTATTGCAACTATAATATGCTTATAGTTGACTATATAGTTTGTGAAATATTCATATGTTAAATAAGGATATAAGAAAATATATATTTTATGAAAAAATTACATGGTACATATATCTCAGCATGTAGTACAAAAGATAGAGAGTATTTTTGTTAGAAATTTATAAAATTATGGGTGTTATAGTCATTGCCGGTTCATTAACAAAGTGGACCAAGAGCCGTTAAAAAAAAAAGCTCCTTAATACACTAGTTTTTTGTTCACAAAATGCAAAAAAAAAAAAAAATTAGGCCGCAGAATTTTTAAATTGGGCTTTGGATCCAGTGCAAATACACTCATTGCACCCCTATAGAGCCGGGCCTGGTTATAGTTACAAAGAAGATTGTGTGGTCGCAAAAAGTTTGGAATGCTACCATCTATATAAACAACTAAGATTTAAATTAATGTAAGAGTGTGGTCCCATCGTGTATAGAGAAGAGAATGTCTCATCCAATATGACCAAGAGCGTTTTGGAAAGTTTATGGGTGAAATGTTTAGTTGACTATGTCATTCACCTAATTGATCAATGGATTTTATGCTCGGGGTAGTATGGGATCAGGCGAAAAATCGTTAAATTTTCTTTAAAATATAACAAAAAATATTTCTAAATCAATTACTGAAGATATTATTGGCAATATCAACTCAGCCAAGTTCAGCTCAGCCCAGAAGACAGTCCAGCAACATGTGTCAATTTTAAAATTAATTAAATTTTAATAACTAAATTATCAAAATAAATTCGAATTATACATAGTTCAATTTTCTAACTGATATAACGAAAACATACCTAAAGGAGAAGAAAGTCCAACTAATTTTTGCATAATTTGATTTTAGTTCAGAGCATGAATTTTGCTCATTTGCGTACGGTTGATTTGGTAGATTATAAAGGTGACATCACCATATCATTCAATACAAGATCCTTTATTAAAACAAACACGATTTTCAAAGCCCAAACACAAGTACACAAACCCTAGTCTAAGTATGATCTATTACACATTTCATGTTCTCGTTCCTTAAGATTCTTTTCTATGTCACAAGACTCGGAATAAGCTTAAGAGGAACTTTCTTAACAATGGCGACATCACCACATTCTTCCATGTCCATATCTTTATTCTCCTCAGGCAATTTCCAATCAAAGAAGTAAAGTAAATTCAAGAGTCCTAATTCAACCGTCGCGATCCCAAAAGCCATCCCTGGACACATTCTCCGACCAGATCCAAAAGGTAACATCTCAAAACTGTGTCCTTTATAGTCCACAGGACAATCTATAAACCTCTCCGGCACAAACTCTTCTGGATTTTCCCAGTGTTTAGGATCCTGTCCTATCGCCCATGCGTTAACCATAATAAGGGTTTTCGAGGGAATATTGTACCCTTGAATCTTAACTGGACTCATTGTCTCTCTTGGGAGTAACAGAGGAGCAGCTGGGTGTAGTCTTAAGGTCTCTTTCACCACAAGCTTCAAGTATTGAATCTTGTCAAGATCTTCTTCCGAGATTCTATCTCTTGGTTTGGTTTTAATACTTGTTCGAATCTCGTCTTGAGCTTTCTTCATCACTCTTGGGTTTCTAATGAGCTCTGCCATCGCCCAAATCATGATGATGGCACTTGTGTCTACTCCAGCCAGAAATATATCCTGGTCAAGAAAAATTTTTAGGTCAGGTTCTAAATTCAAGAAACATGATACTAAACATTAATTACTTACTGATATGACTCCATGGAGATGATCAATTGTGAGCTTGAAAGATTCATCTTGTTTTTGTTTATGTATCACATCCAACATCACATCGACAATATCAGGACGATCTTGAGTTGTTACTCCATGCTGATTCATCAAGTGATCATCAGCCACTTTCTTCACAAAAGTATCAACCTCGACGAAAATGTTACGAAGTCTCTTATGTTGTCCTAAGACAAAGTCAATAAACCATCCAATACCAGCTATAGGGAAAAAATCAGAAAATTTGAAAGACATATTTGTCAGAGCTTCAAAAATCAATTGTTCGATCTTTTCCTCATTGATTTGCTTGCTTTCGAAATAATTTTGTCCAAAGGCCGACCTGAATATGATACTCCCAGTTAGAGAGAAAATGTTTTTGCCCAAATCCACCGGAGATTGCTTCAAAGCTGATTCTGTCAGTTTCTTGATCATCAAGTCAGTTTCTTCCTCTCTAATGTACCTAAAAGATTGTACCTTTTTCGCGTTGAAGTACTTAAGAATAGCAAGCTTGCGCAGCTCTCTCCACTCCTCGCCGTATGAGGCAAGACCAATATCTTTACCGTTACGCGAAAAAACCTGCATTCCGAGAGCCTTGGGTCGTGTACAGCACTCTAGGTCATGGGTTTTAAGAACTTCTTCAGCTGCTTCACTCGATGAGATTACGACAACTGGGACAAAACCTAGGCGGAGAAACATCACGGGTCCGTGTTTCTTGGAGAGATTGTAAAGACATCTGTGAAGCAGTCCTTGGATCTGGTGTAGGTTTCCGACGAAGGGAAGCTTTGGTGGACTTGGAGGAAGATTCTGTTTGGAGTCTTTGAACTTCTTGGTGTAAAGTAACGATAAGAGAACGAGAAAGAATAGAAGCAAAAGGAAAAACAGAAAAATCACCATTGTTTACGTTGTCCTCTGTTTTGTGCTCCGTTTTTTTCCTTTCTGTATTAAGACAAAACAACACCGTCTTCACTTTTGGAAATACGGAACACAAGTCGGTTTGGATATATGCAAAGTTACGAGTATAAGTCGGTTAATACATATATTTTAGACTTACATGTCGTTTATTGTATGTGAGGATAAGCCTTGACTTGAAGCCTGAGAGAGGCAACCGAACAAGTGCCAATTTAATAAACCATATAAGGCCAAGTTAACAAGCGGCTGGACCAGTGGCGCTGGTCTTTTTTTTTTGTCGTCTAAGGGTTTAATTATGCAGGCCCATATAGGCAAAGTGAGTACATACTAATCAGACAATTAGACAGAATTAAAACAAACGGGTAAACGGTCCAAACAAAGCCCATTCAACTCAAGAAGATAATGCGAAACAGCCACGTAATACCAACTCACGGACACGCGTCGACACCATAGAGATCCCGTCATGCACGACGGCGCCGGTGGAGTCGCGGATTACCGGCGGCAAGGAGTAGCTGTGAAATCATCGAAAATTACTCTGCGGACCTAGATCTCAGAAAAGATTTGCCGGGAAGAGACGACCTGCAACGAGATCTCCGAGAGTTTTTGGGGAAACCATGATGAACAGGCGGCCCAATATATTGACCGCGGAGATGTATTCCGACGAAGACCGGCTCCAACCATACATGTCGCGATACAGGTAGAGGAGACAACGGGTTCAGAACTTTGCCCCTACAAACGGAAAATCGAGATCTCAGATGAACTAGCGAGAGAGCCAACAGCAGAAATAGGTCGGGACTCGCCGTAGTGAGGAGATGGAAAAAGCAGATCAGAAAGAGATATAGACATACAGATCCGCCTTCTTCGCTTATTGTACGGCAAAAACCGTAAGCCGAAATCGCTAAAGCGAAGCTAAAGTCCGGCGAGAAACCGGAGAACCAAAAAATATTTTACAGAGTCGACCCGCCGGCGTGGCTAAGGGAGCCCACAAACCGGCGGTCGAAGAAAACGGCAATCTATTGTCGGCGACTTGTTTAGAGAGATGTTAGAGGAAAAAAGAGGGTGGGATGTGTGTCAGTGGCGCTGGTCTAGTAAACCAAGTAGCAGTACAACACATAAAAAATTACTAAAAAGCTGGAAATAGCACTAAAGTTTACATTTGCATATAGGCTGGACATATTTCTTGAACTCGAAACCCGAACTCAGATCCGACCCGAAAAAGCCGGTTCAGTACGAGTTCATATCCTTTATAATAACTGATTGAAACATAAGTTCAAATACTTTGGATTATGGATCGATTCAGGTTAAATCTGAAACCCGATTGGGTAGTCCATATAAACCGAATTTATATGATACATATTAGATATACCACTGGATTTTCTTCATTTGATATTTTAAAAGCCAAAAAAGAATATTGTATGATGTCTTGATACTGATTTTGAGCTTATTATAATGTTGTTTTGCAGAGATGATGAAAAAATATGCTTCATAAAAATATGATTCAAGTGAGGAAATGAGAGATGGACGAAAATTTTATTTTTTTTAGTTCTTTAAATTTTAAGACCTTTATTTCCTATTTTCAATTTGGTGTTATACATTTGTTTAAGAATTTAGTTTTTGAATAATATTGGTTCAACCAATTTGGTTATTAGGTTATATTTGATTCAAAATGAGTTTGGTTTCTGGTTTTATTACATTAATTGGAGTCAGAGTATATAATGGTATTACCTGAACCCAATAAAATCAGAATGGGTTTTTGGGTTTTCAACATCTAACACAAACCGAACCCGGCTATATCCGACTGTACCCGACCCGCTTATTAGACCACATACAATGAGGCAGTTTGATTTTTAATTCAACAGTTGAATACTTACAATAAGCTTGTTAAATAAAATTTTGTGCTTATGTGGATTCAAAGGAGTTGAAAGCAAATAAATGGGAACCACACTAGTCATGTATCTCTCTCCTTTGGCTTGAACCAACAATTGTTTTTTGTTTTTTTTAAGTAAAGATAAATAAAGACACATGTCTTTTTTATATTAGAGGTTTAGATTTTTAGATTTTTTATTCTATCTTAATGATTTTAGATCAATTATTGTATAAAACTAAATTGTTTATTTATATTTTTATATTAAAATTCATCATTTCATACTTTATAAATAGAGACTTGATTCATTCGATTTATACATAGAAAAAATTTGTCTATTTTTGAAATGGATCCCAACAAAAATCCTTCAAATACTAAAAATTCTACTAATTATTTTTTAACTACCCAAATTACAACAATTATCCATTTCAAAATCAATCTTCCAACCAACCCCAAAATATACCAAACTATGGTTTTTCACCAAATTTCTTCATGTCATCAGCCGTTCCAAACTATCATCCATATTACGGTCAATGATGCCATATTCATCTCAACCACCATGTTATTCTTCTACTTCAACGGGTAATGAAATTGTTTCGGATGTTGGAACAATAGAATTTTCCGAATTTTCTACACAAATGACAATTGATGGTATGAGTGGTGTTAATGAAGCAGCTCCAAGTGCAGATGATTCAACTCCTGCTCCCCGAAAAATCCCCAAATGGACTATTTGGCAAAATTTGGTGCTACTGAGTGGGTGGATCAAATATGGAACATACATCGTTATTGGTAGAAACCAAAAAAGCGAACCATGCATTTTGAGGTAAAATTGTTGAGTATTGTAATGAGCATTGCTTATTTGATCCTCCACGTAATAGAATTTCATTCAGAAATCACTACAACTACGTCAACAACAAATTAGGAAAATGGATTGGCGTTTACGATAACGTTAAGCGTCTGCAACAAAGCGGGTGGTCAGAACATGATGTATTAGCGAAAGCGCATGAACTATATTCAAGTGGTGGTTATGGAAATTTTATATTTGATGAAAGAATGGATCGTTGTCCGTGATCAACCAAGTTATGGTAGTCAGGTGGGAGGAAATACTAGTTCTGGAAGCAGTGGATCTAAGAGAGCCCACGAGAGTGATGCTAGTGACTCGAACTCTGTAGGATCCAATGCTCGTCCAATGGGGGAGGGATGCAACTAAGAAAAAGGGTAAAAAAAAGGTAAGGGCGCAGCTTTGGAAGTGGTCAACGAAGATTGGATTGGATTCAAAATAGGAGGTACTACAACATTGGAGTGCTTGCGTAGATTATGTAAATGAATCATACAATTGTATGAACAAGTGTATCTCAGAGCTCCAACTCAAGATGACCTACAACGCATTTTGCATGTTAGTGAGATGGAAGGGTTCCCGGAGATGATTGGGAGTATTAATTGCATGCACTGAGAATGGAAAAATTGTCCAACAGCGTGGGAAGGTCAATTTACTCAGGAAGATAAGAGAACCACCACTGTTATTCTTGAAGCAGTTTCATCTCATGATCTATGGATTTGGCATGCCTTTTTGGATGTCCAGCACATTGAACGATATAAACGTTTTAGACCGTTCACTAGTGTTCGATGATGTTGAACAGGGAAATACTCCAAGATTTAACTCTCTGTGAACCAACGTCCGTATAATATGGCATAGTATCTAGCTGACGGTATCTATCCTTCTTATCCTATTTTCGTCAAATCGATTAGGCTTCCTCAGAGTGAACCAGACAAGTTATTTGTACAAGTTCAAAAGGGATGTCGGAAGGACATAAAACGTGCATTTGGAGTGTTGCAGACTCGATTCAAACTCATCCGCGAACCAGCTCGCATGTGGTTCATATCCGATTTGGCTATCATCATGAGGTCATGTATCATATTATATAATATGATTGTTGAGGATGAACGAGATACATATGGTCAACATTGAAACGATTATGATCAGTCTGATGCAAATGGGTTTAGTACACCGCAATCATTCTCAACAAAGGTTCTACATGCATTTGCAAATCATGTGCGTGCTAGATCCGAGTTGCGTGATTCAAATGTACATCATGAATTGCAAGCAGATCTAGTCAAACACATATGGGAAAAATTCGGAATGTTCCGTGATTAATGAGATTTATAAGTTTGTGACCAGGTTCTCTCTCCCCATCTCTAATTCATTATCGACACTCTCATTTCGCGGATTCCAATTCCGCTTCAGTCCTTGCATATCTATGCAGCACGACGAAATATATAAAATGGAAAAGTAACAGAGTGAAGCTAAGAGGTACGTCCAAAAATCGAATGAAAACTTAACCTTCCTCCGGCGTATCCATTGAATTCTCTTAGACCTCCATTAGCGACCAAAATCCAACGCCTATTACCATTACCGAATCTCAAAACCAGACTTCAACACAACTCTTTCAGGTCGGAAATAATTCCAATAATCAGAGTTTGCTTCGAGAAAGTTAGGAAAAAAAAGAAAAAAAAAGAAGAGAATCAGGGGAAATCACTACAAAAAAAGTCATCATTCATAGCAGATTACGATAGCTCATTTTACTGAACTGCTATCGTAAATGTTTTTGAAAATTCCAAATTCTATAATAGCATTTGAATATTGCTATTATAGAATTTACATAAGTGGAAAGCCAAATTTAGTTGAACCACCAAACACTTAGTGAAATTTAGGGTCGTGAATTAACCCAACTCATTTTCCCTCTTCTATTTCATTTTCCCTCTGCGTCTTCATTCTCCAATTTCATTTTCCCTCTTGAACAGAAATCATCTCAGACCCGAATTAGAACTTTAATTTTTCCCAATTCTTTCAGCCACCGAAATCAGCTTTTTCTCCTTTCTCGTAGAACCCTAAAACCCATTTGGGGATATCTTTCTCAGCTATAGCTTAAGCACTGACAAACCCTAGACCCATTTCTCTTCTTTCTTACTATGTCTTTGGAAGATAAGAAGCGAAGAAGGTATTCAATACGAAAATTTCTCCAAGATGAAGAAGGGCGTTCGTCTCATCAACGTTACTAGAGGCGGAGTCATCAATGACGATGCGCTCGTTAGGGCTCTTGACTCGGGAATCGTCGCTCAGGTGCGTTTGATTTAGGGTTTTGAAACGTGAATTCTGATTTCAGACACTGATACGGCTTCTTATGTTCCTCTTTTTGTTCTTCTTAAAATAAAATTCTCAATTCCCATACTAGAGAAAGAACAAAACATACCGAAGTTTGGGGAGTGATTTGAGCGAAGTGTTTCGATTCAATGCTGGATCGGCTTTATCGTAAATTCGATTATGTTTTCTTACATAACTGCTTTGAATCACTGCAATTTTTTATGGCATAATTCAGTGTGTTCAAGATATGAAATTTGTCAGATTTTTGGATTTTGGTTTGTGTATAGGGTCAGATCTGGTGGGAAAGGTCACCACAGCTTCGTAGAAAAAAAAACTGTAAGATGCTCACTAGTTACTGCTTTAACTCTTGTATAGCTTAATCATCTGAAAACTCTCTGAACGTCTCCTTGTGATGATCATGAAGTTGGAACAATCTACACACATCATCAAAAAACTGTGATTGTAGACGCTGATGCATCTCAGAATAGAAGAAAGATTGTAGCGTTTGTTGGAGGGCTAGACGTGTGCAACTGACGTTTTGATACTCCTAAGTATCCTCTCTTTAGGACATTAAAGACACTCCATAAAGATGACTTCCATAACCCAAATTTTGAGGTAACCATTCTTGTTTAGTTTCAATTTTGGTTCTTGCTCTGTGTAAATAACCTTTTTCATGTTAGACTACTGCGGATGATGGACCAAGAGAACTGTGGCATGACCTGAACATCAAGATTGATGGTCCAGCTGCATATGAAGTGCTTGTTAATTTTTAACAACGCTGGCTAAAGGCTTCAAAGAAACATCACAGAATTTGGAAACATATATCGGTTTCTGATGATGCTTTACTTAAGATTGACAAAGTTTCTGACATCATGGGACTATCAGAAGCTTCTTATGCCAATGAGAATGATCCAAAGTCTTGGCATGTTCAAGTTATTCTAATTCATTATAGTCATATGTTTTGGTGACAAAGAGATTAATCAATCTCATTTCTTAACTAATTATCCTTAGGTTTTCCGTTCAATTGATTCAAGATCAGGCAAAGGGTTTCCAAAGGACCCAAAGGATGCTACTGAACATGTGAGCAAAAACTTTGAACATTTTTAAACTCACCACCATTGTTTCTATTCTCTACTGATTATAAATATATAATAAGAATCTTCTATGTGGGAAGACTATACTCATTGACATGAGCATACACGCTGTTTATGCTAAGGCCATAAGATCTGCTCAGCATTTCATCTACATTGAGAACCAATATTTTTTTGGATCATCATTCAACTGGGATTCACATAAAGACGCCGGTAAGAAACTGTAAGCCTTTGAAGGCATTTCAATCATTCAGTAATCGTATAACAAGGAGTTTTTGGAATTTCAGGTGCTAATAATCTAATCACTATATTCACAGGGTATGTTAAATTCTCATTTGCCCAAACAAAATTTTAAGTTTAAGGCCAAACTTGATCTTAGTTTTCTTGTTTCATTGTTTCAGATGATGGAAGTGTAACAGATGATACAAAGTAACTTGAAGCTCTCTGCTTTTATATTGGGTTGAAATGGAAGAGTGTTTTGCTGATTGACTTTCTGTTGTGCAGGAAGGAGCTCTTAAGAGCTACTGATTGAAGACTTGATGCCATCACTTTAGTCCAAGTGCTTTGTAGTTACATCAAGTTACCTTAGAAATCGGAGCATATGTTCCAGATAATCTTGGAGATTCTAGGCTTCCTCCTGCATAAACTGCTAGAACCACCACTGAGGTATTATAAGGCATCTTTCAATCAACATTAGATGTTGTTAGATGTTGTAGGTTCTCATGTTTGTTATTTGTAGTTGACTAACGACACCCATCTTAATGTTTCAGATTGTTGAGGAACTTGTTCAGAGATCATGGCTTTAGGAAAAACTTCTATTCTGGTGTGTTAAATCTTTTAAAGCTAATTCATCAAAGATTGCATTTGCAAGGTGTGAATTTCTTTTGGCTTTTGTTTGTTAGATACCATCACCACATAGCAATGGAGGGGATCAAGTAAAGAGTGTGTCTTTAACGGCGGACATTGTTGGCTCAAAGGTAATAACAGAGGAAGAGCTAGATTCACACCTTAGAGCTAGATAGAACAGGGCCGTCTCATTCATTTATAGGACCCTGTTCTAAAAAAAAATTTGGTCATCTATTTACATATTTTGAAAAAATTAGACCTTAAATTACTGTTCATTTAGGCTAAAAAAAAAAAAAAAAAAAAAGACCCTGTGCAAATGCACCCCTTGCACATGCCTAGAGCCGGCCGTGAGATAGAATCCTTTGGTGCTCATTAGCCTTTTGGTTTTGTTTGTATAATGTTAGTTTTACATTGTTTACGACTTAGCGGCAGCATTTTGCGATGCTAGTATATGTAACTATGTAAGATTTGTTTTTGATTAATGTAATATTATTGTTATGTATGTTGATGATTTATGAGATAAAAATTATGTAAATCAAATTATAAATATTTTGCAAAATAAAATTCAAATAAAAAATAATACATATATGAGTAATATATATTAATATATATATATATATATATATATATATATATATATATATATATATTTCTAATTAAATATATTTATATAATGATAAAAATATGCTACAACATTAAGTAAAATAGCACTAAACATGTGTTATAAAAAATATTAAAGCATTGCTATAATAGAACGAAGGTATTATAGCATGTCAAAAATGATATCATATGGGTGGCACATACCATAGATACATACCATAGCTGCGGATGACATAGCATTTGTGAAAACGCTATGTATGACATACAATAGCATAATTTTCGCGCTGACAATGTACATATTTGTTGTAGTGAATCAAAATACATGATAGCAGCTTTATCTCTCTCTCTCGATTACGCCTCAGAGTTTTGATGAGGTTGAAGGAGAGACAAACGGAAGAAGAAAGGAAGGTGGAAAGATGTCGATACAGATATTATTATTCTAATTAAGAAACAAAAATCAAAGGGTTTCATTTAAAAATCAGAAGGATGCCACGACAACAAATGAGAGATGCTGACGTGGATATGCTCAATGGAGAGAAAATAAGTCTTTCATTATATATATGATTTCTCATTTTTATCACTTGTATTTTTTAAATAATATATAAAATAAAATATAATAAACAAAAATTATTTTATATAATTAATTCTTAATTATTTTAATTAAATATTAATAAATTATTATTATTTTACATATATATTAAAAAATACAAAAATATAAAGAAAATAAAATTAGTGGGATAGGCAGACTATTGAATTATAATGTTGAAGAAAAAGAAAGATGAGGTGGAGTGTAAAATAGAGTGTTGAATTCTTTTTTTCATTGTAACCGGAAGCCCCACCCCTGTTTGCATATATACAAGGCCACAAAGTTAGATAATCACCACCCCAATTGAGCACTTCAGTATTTCATCCTGCAATCTCCCTCTCATGCGGAACTATCACATCCAACATATATGGACCAGGTGTCTCAAGCATTGTCTGTATAGCCCCTCGGACTTCTTCTCTCCTCGACACACTTCTAGCCGGAATCCTACAAGCTTCTGCAATCTTGAGCATATTTGGTAATGTCGCCTTCTCTCCGGGAAAAGATTTCTTGTAGAAACTATCTTCCCCCTGGGAGACACCAAGGTGCTTGTAGTTTAGTATAAGTATCTTCACAGGAAGATTTTCTGTCACGATAGTAGGCAAGTCTGCCACATTCCTTAGGAAGCTCCTGTCTCCGTCAATGTACACAACAATCTCATTAGGGTTTGCAACAGACGCTCCTATGGCAGCGGAGAGTCCAAAACCCATTGCTCCAAAGCCTCTTGATGCTAGCCAGTGCATAGGTTTCTTACACTTGTAAAGCTGTGCCGCCCACATCTGATGTTGCCCGACACCAGTACTTATAAAGGCATTCCCATCCGTTAGCTCATTAAGGACTTGAATCACATACTGTGGAGGAATAGCCTCCTTAGGCGACTTGAAACTCAACGGGGTCTGTTGCTTATACACGTTCAACTCAATCCTCCATGGTTCAAAATCAAGTTTGAGCTCATCGGCTCGTTTCTCAAGAATCTTGTTCATTTCTTGCAAAGCCATCTTAACATCCGCACGCACTGGCACAAGAGGTTTCTCCTCATCTGCTGATGCGTCAATGTCTATATGAACAATTTTAGCATTGCCAGGTAAGGGCTCCTCGGAACCAACCCCGAAAGCCAACAAAAGATCGCATTTTTCCAAGGCGTGATTTGCATATATTGTTCTTTGCATTCCAAATGTTTCCAAAGAAAAATCGTCGTTGCAAGGGTAAGATCCAAGTCCCATCAATGCACTCGTTACAGGGATTCCAGTAAGTTCGACAAATCTGTTCAGTTCATCAATGGAATTCAAACAGCCACCTCCAACATACAACACAGGCTTCTTAGATTTCGTTATCAAGCTAACAACCTGCTCCCAGTAAGATTTCCAGCAAGGAATAGCATATTGTTTCTGAATATTCTCTGGAATATCAATCAAAACAAGCCCGGGACGACCGGAAGCAGCCATAAAGAAGGCTTCCTCGATGATCTTAGGGATATCATTTGCATCCATCACTAGATATCTATGTTTCATCTGCATTGACGTCTCGTCGTTACTGATGTGAGGGTGTTGGATGGTTATGGCCACAAGAGGGACGTAAGTGTCGGCTAGATAGCTAGCATTAGCAAGAGAGGCAGCTCCGTGGTTGGAGGCGGCTATACAGATTCCAGGTTTTCCAGAGGACCGAGCGTAACCATCAGCAGCAAAAAGGGCACTTTGTCCGTTGGGACAAAGGATGTGACGGACCGCAGAGGAGCGCTTGAGCGCGTGGTGGATTTCCGTCGATACGCATCCACGGTATGCGAAGAGGGTTTCGACGCCTTGACGTTCAAGGGACTCAACGAGGATATCAGCGCCCTTGCGGGGTTTCTCTGGGTCATATCGGGAGAGATTTCCGGCTGCTGAGTTGAGAACTGCAGAGCAATAGAGAGAACAGGGTTTGCTACTGCAACGGCTGTAGGAGGGTTTTAGAGGATTTAAGGCAAAAAGAAGAGTGGATTTCGTAATTGGTAAAAGAGATCTTGAGGAGGAATGATCATGATATTTGAAGAAGGATGTTGAAATAGCTGTGATAGTCGCCATGATAGCTGCTCAGAAGAGGAGAAAGTATAGCCGGAAAAGAACACACTCGGCAGGAGACTATCCTTCGCTTCTGCTCAGAAGAGGAGAAAGTATATGAAATTAATTTAACAATAAAAATAATATTATAAAAATCGGTATGAGACTATTTATAATTAAACATACATACATAAGATATTTAATAAGATATTATATATTTTATTATAAATAAAACTAATATTAATAAAATAAATTGTAATTGTAAATATTATCTGCAAAAATCAATACATAAATATATTATTTGAAATATTTGATAATATATATATATATATAGAAATTTAAAATTTATATAAATAAAATAAGTTTACTATATAAAATTCAAAACAATATTTATGAATATTCATAACGTTTTTATATCGATCATCTTATTTTTATTGTTTTTTTGAAAGTTATGTATATCTCTAAAATAAAATTAAAAATCTTCATAAATTTTTTTATATTTATCATCTCATTTTATTTATTTATTTATTTAAAGTATGTATATCTTCAAAATAAAAATTCAAAAAAATTGATAAATATTTCATATTTATTATCTTATTTTTAATTCAAAATTATGTATATGTCCATAATAAAATTAAAAAAAACATAATAAAATTATCAATATAAATAAAAGTTAACACAGTAGTTAATCTAATGTATCATCATTTTTATATTAGATTGTATTTATCTCTAAAATAAAATAAAATAAAATTTATAATATAAAATAGGTCTAAGATAGTAATTAATTTAATTTTATTAATGACAAATTAGTAATTAGCAATTTTGAGAGTGAATATAAAGACAAAAACACTTCCCAATTAATATAAAGATATAGCTAACCGTAGATACTCTGGAAATTCTCTGTATACATCGTATATTCTTTTTTGTTAACACATCATAGACTATATTTGTACATCTTTAATTAGTGAAAAAAAAATATATAGTATTAGACAGCATCAATGTTATACGGATACAAAAGCTCCAAGAGATCTTAGAGCAGGTCCAGCGTGGGTCTCTTAATCAAATTTGGCCCAGTTTCTAAGAATTTTTGCATTAAAAATAAATCCAAATGGTCATAAATGTTAAGGAGCGTATCTTATTTTAGGAACTTAAGCTACGGTATCTTAACACACGTGGCACACTCCCCTTTGTCTTTTTTTTTTTCCGGTTGAAACCATGCTTCTCTGTAATCTTTTCCTCTCATTTCTTCTGCAAATCCTCCAAAGTTTGATATCGATTCATGATTTGAGAAGAAATCGATTTTGTTTGTGTGGTTTCCAAAATCGATTCCCTTCTGCAAATCCTCTCCTTTTCTTCTGCAAATCCTCTCCTCTAATGGGACGAGGTCGTGCGATTCGTCTCTCTCTAACAGTGGCTCGTCTCCGAAGAGGTCTGGGGATTCCTTCATGAATTTCAAGGTGCGATATAATCAATCTCAATTAGGATTTCGATTCGCTAGATAATGGATTACTCTGTGTGGAATCATTGGTTTGTTCCTGATTTTGAATATCTGGACTTCGAATTTTTGTCTCGACAACTTTTGAATTTCTTCTTGAATAGACTTGTAACATAGCTACTGCCTGTTTTGATTCTGCATAGAATTTTTGGGGATTGGATTCAATTTTTCCATGGCTGAGTCCTATGCAGATTGCCAAAAAACGTCGCAGAAGTAATTTGGAGCTCAGCTGATTTGAAGCCAACAAAGAATTCAGAGTTTGATGATTTCGAGTGCTGCGACGTCGGAAGGTGCGATAGTGGTGGAATTCGGTGATAAGTTTGAGAAGCCAAAGAAGCCAAAGACTAGGGATTTCTTAGCTGCGATGAAGAGGTGGGGGTTGGATCCGAAGGAGAAAGCTATGTTCTTGATGATTGATGTGGAGGAGAGGAAGCGGATCACCATATCTTTAATATATAAACCTTTAAATCCTAAATAAACCCTTAAATCCAAAGTATAAACAAAATCTAATAATTAAAATTACAACACTTATAAAAAAGAATTTCTATTTTCCAAATATATTATTTCAAATATTTAATATATAACCCTTTAAACCCTAAATAAACCCTAATACCCTATAAACAAAAATATAATAGCTAAAAGCTTTAACATATCAAAAATTAAGATTCAACATTTATAAAAAGAATTTTTATATTTCAAATATACCAGTTTCAAAAATTAATTTGAAATTTCAATATAACCTTAAACCTAAATAAATCCTATAAGCATAAATCTAATAACTAAAACTTCAACACTTATAAATATACTAGTTTTGATAATTAAAATCAATTTAACCTTAACCCTAAACTCCAAACATATACCCAAACAACAAACCCTATACTTTAAACTTAAAACCTAAATATAATATAAAAAGCATTATATATTATAAAACAAAATATAACAATTACAAAATATTTCAAATGAAATTCAAATCAAATCATATTATAAACCCTAAATCAAAAACTTAATTACCAAACCCTAAATTATATAACCAAACCCTAAATTATAACCCTTGTTCGAAAACTCGTTAGGCGCTAGTCGGACGGCCGGGTTGAGTCTAGCACCTAATGAAAAAAATCGGAGGCTAAGCGGGATTTACATGGGGCCGAATTTTAGATCTTTTATGTATATATAGATATATTAATTAAATACTAGATTTTGACCCGCACTTAGAAAGTGCGGGTTTAATTATCTTCATTACAAATTTTACTTTTTATTCATTTTGTTAATAGTAGTTTAGATTTTTAATTATCTAATCTAATTTTGATTATAATTGTTTAACCAACATTATAAACAGTGAGTTAGCAATTTAGTTTTTTTTTTAAAATGAATTATGTGTTATTTGGAGGAGATATATCGTAAGGATTAAGAGATTAAATTAACGATTTCGCATTATATATTTTAATATGTGTTGTATCGTAAGATCATAGTTTAGAAAAAATATATATATGTGAAAACAACTATTGTAAAAGTTATGTGGTATATGTTTAATTGTTATTATATTTATCTAAAATATTATTTTATAAAATACATGTTGTAGTCGTATATATAATTTGCAAATTTGATGGAACTATCCCTTAAAAACTTCATTCAAACATAAAACATAATTTGACGCTTCAAATATTTGAATAATATAAGTATGAAATCATTTTATTATTTTTATTAAGTTTAAAATATATCAACTGAAATTATTTACTATATGCGAATTTTTTTATAGAAAATTTATAATCGAGATTGGCTAATTAATTTTTCAACCCGTTTAATTAATTAAATATTTTTCAGTTTGATGGAAAAACTTGCTAAAAAGTACAATCGTAAAAACATCAATCGTAATATGTATATATATATATTTGAAAAAAATATTAAAATACATTATAAATATATTTTGAATTAAATCATAAATTAGAGATAATGTTATATTCCATAATTATTCTTAATAAAATTTAATTAAATCATTAATATACATTGTTTTACAGTTTTACCCTTAATGAATGTTACAAATCCTAATAATATCAAGGGCAAATTCCGAAAACAACATTTATGTACCATGGCAAACCTTCATGTTTTAATAGATTAGATACGTATTCACACAATTATAAACTTGTGGTTCAGTATTGAAGTATCTCCCACTTAGCCTTCGGTTAATGGGTTGGAACCCTGATTGGTTAGTTTTTTGACAATTTTTCGTTTTTTATTTAGTAAGCTGAAAAATTACGATTATATAATAATCTATTTTTCCCAGAGATTAACATGGCTTTAGTTTCTTTTTATTGTGGGTTTTACTCAAATATAATAACTTTATAGTCTAATACTTGATTTCTAACACTAATCGAAGGAAAACGCCAGATTTTTTTCAGATCTATTTTTTCCCCGACTTGAAACAAATCGGGGCGGCTACTCACCGCCGAGCATCTCGCCGGCGACTAAGCGGACATCGGCGGCGTGTTTTTGAATAGGGATTATAACCATCAAAAATTTTTTTTGCCTGGCACGGGTGTACGAACATACATAGCATGGTATCAAGTTGAAAGCGATAAAAAATTAAGAAAATATTCAACTAAGTATTCAATATAAATAGTTATATATTTAGAGAAGTATACATGTACTTATTCATATAAATATTCAGTATATTAAGTAGATGTGAAACTCTTAGATATATATGTATGTCAAGTATGTAGTTGATTATGTGGAGTTTATATATATATATATATCAATATCCAAGTATTTTAATTATTGGAGACTTATATGAAAAATAAAACCATAAAAGAAAGTATTTAACTAAGTATTCAACATAACATAAGCAGTTATATACTTAGAGAGTTATACACATATTTATTCATATAAGTATTTAGTATATGTGAAACTCTTAGATTCATATATGTATGCAACGTATGTAGTTGACTATTATGATAAGTTTACAAGTACAATATCCAAACATTTTAATTATTAGAGACTTATATGAAATATAAAATCATAGAATAAAGTATTTGACATAAGTAGTTAGATATTTAAAAAGTTGTACATGTAGTTATTCATATAAGTATATGGTATATATGAAACTATTAGATTCATATTTGTATATGAGGTATGTAGTTGACTGCATGGAGTTTACACATCTAAAAATATCCAAGCATCTAATCTATTAAAACAGGAAGGTTTGCCATGGTACATAAATGTTGTTCCCGGAATTTGCCCTTGATATTATTAGGATTTGTAACCTTCATTAAGGCTAAAACTGTAAAACAATTTATAATTGATTTATTCATATATCTTATAATATCTTTTGTTTTCCTTTTTCTATCCTAATTATATCTAACGAAAATCTTTTTTCAAAAAATCAAGTAAGCATAATCTATTAAAACATGAAGGTTTGCCATGGTACATAAATGTTGTTCCCGGAATTTGCCCTTGATATTATTAGGATTTGTAACCTTCATTAAGGGTAAAACTGTAAAACAATTTATAATTGATTTATTCATATATCTTATAATATCTTTTGTTTTCCTTTTTCTATCCTAATTATATCTAACGAAAATCTTTTTTCAAAAATTTAATAAAATAATAATTAAATTCGAAATTAATATTAAAATAAATATTATAAATTATTCTTAACTAAAATTTAACTTAAAGAAATAAAATCAAGCATAATTAAGTTACTAAATCAATTGGTACATATAATTATATAATTTAATACATAATTATTTTATAAATTATATAATCATTAAAATTAATAAAACGGTTGAATTAAGATTTATACATCAACTATTATATATATCAAAAGCGTTAATTAAAATCAATAAAAATTAATTGATAAATATAATTAATAATTTATACATCAACTATTATATATAAATTAAGATTCTCTAATTTATGATTTAATTCAAAATATATTTATAATATATTTTAATATCTTTTTATTTTGTTTCAAATATATATATATATATATATATACACATATTACGATTGATGTTTTTACGATTGTACTTTTTAGCAGGTTTTTCCATCAAACTGAAAAATATTTAATTAATTAAACGGGTTGAAAAATTAATTAGCCAATCTCGATTATAAATTTTCTAAAAAAAATTCGCATATAGTAAATAATTTCAGTTGATATATTTTAAAATTAATAAAATATTAAAATCATTTCATACTTATATTATTCAAATATTTGAAGCGTCAAATTATGCTTTATGTTTGAATGAAGTTTTTAACGGATAGTTCCATCAAATTTGCAAATTATATATACGACTACAACATGTATTTTATAAAATAATATTTTAGATAAATAAAATAACAATTAAACATATACCACATAACTTTTACAATAGTTGTTTTTACATATATATATTTTTCCAAACTATGATCTTACGATACAACACAGATTAAAATATATAATGCGAAATCGTTATTTTAATTTCTTAATCCTTACGATATATCTCCTCCAAATAACACATAATTCATTTAAAAAAAAAACTAAATTGTTAACTCACTGTTTATAATGTTGGTTAAACAATTATAATCAAAATTAGATTACATAATTAAAAATCTAAACTACTATTAACAAAATGAATAAAAAGTAAAATTTGTAAAGAAAATTAAACCCGCACTTTCTAAGTGCGGGTCAAAATCTAGTTTTAGTTATTAGAAACTTATATAAGACATAAGCCACAAAATTCATATAAGTATTCAACAAAAGGAATTATATATTTAGAGAATTATACACATACTTCTTCATATAAGTATTCGGTATATGTGAAACTCTTAGATGTGTCTAATAGTTGACTACGAAATAGTAATATACTCATCGTCAAACTTGTCTTTGTTTTAATAGTTTTCCTGTTTTTCCTTTATAGTTAACTACAAAGTAGACGTACCCTCAACTATAAATTCGGTCTGAAATTAGAGTGAAAGAGAGAAAGAGAGACTAGATAATAAAGAAGATGTCACGTGTCCCGGTTACGATGCCCCCGCTAAATTTATTTGACACGTTTCAATTCCAATGTATTATTCTGTACTATTATTAATTGCATATTTTTCTTTATTATTAATAGTTTTATTTTTTTCTTGTTTCTTTTTGACTGTTTTCCTGAATTTATTGCACTGTATGTATCTTTTTTGAAAAATAATTACAGTTTTGCATCTTTTGAATTATACTTACAATTTTGTATCTTTTTTTGTAGGGTCCAGTTTTAAAAAGACATAATTAACCTCATAGGAGAGAGAAATGCATAAAAAGTCATAGATAGATACTATCCTTCTCTCTTTTCTTGGATGAATACACCTAGGTCTCATACACCACACTTCACATAAATCATGGATATATACTATCCTTCTTTTTTTTAATATTGGTCTTATTTCGAATATACATCTATGGATAACCATATTATGATCTATTAATGGATAACCATTTTAGTTTTGAAAAAATAAACATGACTTGGTGGTTAGACAAAGTAATTTTAAGGTAAAGAACTAGTTATATAAGATCTTTACGGATGGATAATTGGCAAATTTAGTTTTGGGAGTGAGCTAAATTAACTAAATGATGGATAATTTTGTTTTTGAAGATAATACTTCAAAGAATTATATGTGAAGATAGATACTAAGTAGGTAACAAACCATGGATACGTGTATGTACGTTCATATTAGCATTGTCAAATTTGGTTATCCATGAGAAGCGTCCAACATGATATAACTAGTTATATGTGATCTTTAATATTGGTCTTATTTCGAATATACATCAATGGATAATCATACTATGATCTATTAATGGATAATTATTTTAGTTTTGAAAAATAAACATGACTTGGTGGTTAGGCAAAGTAATTTTAAGGTAAAGAACTAGTTATATGTGATCTTTAAGGATGGATAATTGGCAAATTTGGTTTCGGGAGTGAGCTAAATTACCTAAATGATGGATAATTTTGTTTTTGAAGATAATACTCCAATGAATTATATGTGAAGATAGATACTAAGTAGGTAACAAACCATGGATACATGTATATCCGTTCATATTATCATTGTCAAGTTTGGTTATCCATGAGAAGCGTCCAACATGATATAACTAGATGTATGTGATCTTTAATATTGGTCTTATTTCGAATGTACATCAATGGATAATCATTCTATGATCTATTAATGGATAATCATTTTAGTTTTGAAAAATAAACATGACTTGGTGGTTAGGCAAAGTAATTTTAAGGTAAAGAACTAGTTATATGTGATCTTTATGGATGAATAATTGGCAAATTTTTGAGGAGTGAGCTAAATTACCTAAACGATGGATAGTTTGTTTTTGAAGATAATACTCCAATAATTATATGTGAAGATAGATACTAAGTAGGTAACAAATCATAGATACATGTAGGTCCGTCCATATTCGCATTGTCAAGCTTGGTTATCCATGAGAAGCGTCCAACATGATATTATTGGTCTTATGTCGAATATATATCTATGGATAACATACTATGATCTATTAATGGATATGTAACAAACCATGGATACATGTATGTCCGTCCATATGTGGAAGATATTAGCTTAGTCAAGTTTGGCTATCTATGAAAAGCGTCCATCACGTGATATGATCGTGGTAGTATCCATGAATAGATGAGATTGTAGACACCTCCTCTAAACTATCCATTCGAAACTTTTGTAATAAGTCCGATTTTGATTTTTTTTTTGAATTCCGGTACATCGGCCGGATTTATCTCCATTCAGTCGGTCTATATTGCCGAAAACCTCCCCTCCACCAATCTATCAACCTTCAAAAAAATAGGGGGTGGGATTAATATAAAGTAAGAAAGAGAGAGAGGGGTAGAAAAGAAAAAAAAAATAATAAAAAGGATGGATAGTTATGAAAAAGTGGAAAACTATCCATCGAAATGTCATGTACAAGATACGCAAGGATAAACTTGTCTTTCTTCCAGTGGAACCTACAAAAAAAATACAACTTTACAATAGGTTTTAAAAAATACAAAAGTGTAATGAAAAAGTTAAAAAAATACACTACATGCAATAAACCCCCATTTTTCTTTGTTTTTTTTTGTCTTTTCCTATTCATCTTTAAGTTTCAATTTCTTTTCTCTGAAACAAACTTTAAGTCCACTATTTTTTACACTTGACAGTCAACTAATAATAAATGAATAAAACTAGTTAATATTAAAATAGTAACCAGTCTACTCAATTTTTATTTAATATTTTGGAGTTTAGTTCTTTATGATATAATGACCAAACAAAGAAGATGTTTATATATATATATATATATATATATATATATATATATATATATATATATATATATATATATATATAAATATATAAATAATAATAATATTCCCATATGTTTTAAATTAATTTTATTGTAAAATAAATAAATAATAATAATATTTTTTTATTGTAGCCTTGCATTATTATTAATATTATTGTAAAAAAGTTTAATAAATATTAAAATATTTGATAAAATTTGTCATAAGTTGAAGAAAATTTAAAACTTGTAGTTTATAATATATATTATTTACATTTATTATGTTAAGTTAATATTATATATTTTATAATGTTAAATAAATAATATTAAATATATTTATTATGTGCCCTTGCCAAATATTTTTTTTTGGCTCTGCCACTAGATGTCCCATCAAATCTAAAAACTGCAGGAGTAAAAAAGGGTTTATTGCATGTATTGTATGTTTTTAACCTTTTTCATAACACTTTTGTATCTTTCTAAAACCTATTGCAAAGTTATATCTTTTTTTGTAGGTCCCACCGGAGAAAGACAGTTTTATCTCTGCATATCTTCAATATGGCATTTCGACGGATAGGTTTCCACTTTTTCATAACTATCCATCCTTTTTTATTCTTTTTTTCTTTTTTTTTTCTCTCCTCTCTCTCTCTTACTTTATATTAATTACATCCCCTATTTTTTGAAGGTTGATAGATTGGCAAAGGAGAGGTTTCCGGCAATATAAACCGTTTGAATGAAGATAAAACCGGCCGATGTGCTGGAATTCAAAAAAAAAATCAAAATCGGACTTATTACAAAAGTTTCGAATGGATAGTTTAGAGTAGGTGTCTACAATCTCATCTATTCGTGGATACTACCACGATCATATCACGTGCTGGACGCTTTTCATGGATAGCCAAACTTGACTAAGTTAATATCTTTCACATTTGGACGGATATACATGTATCCATGGTTTGTTACATATCCATTAATAGATTATAATATGTTATCCATAGAAGTATATTCAACATAAGACCAATAATATCATATTGGACGCTTCTTCACATATAATTTATTGGAGTATTATCTTCAAAAACAAAAATATCCATCGTTTAGGTAATTTAGCTCACTCCCGAAACCAAATTTGCCAATTATTCATCCTTAAAGGTCACATATAACTAGTTCTTTACCTTAAAATTATTTTGCCTAACCACCAAGTCATGTTTATTTTTTTCAAAACTAAAATGATTATCCATTAGTAGATCATAGTATGATTATCCATTGATGTATGTTTGAAATAAGACCAATACTAGAGATCACATATAACTAGTTATATCATGTTGGACGCTTCTCATGGATAACCAAACTTGACAATTCTAATATGAACGAACATACATGTATCCATGGTTTGTTACCTACATAGTATCTATCTTCACATATAATTCATTGGAGTATTATCTTCAAAAACAAAATTATCCATCATTTAGGTAATTTAGCTCACTCTCGAAACCAAATTTGCCAATTATCCATCCTTAAAGATCACATATAACTAGTTCTTTACCTTAAAATTACTTTGTCTAACCACCAAGTCATGTTTATTTTTTCAAAACTAAAATAGTTATCCATTAATAGATCATAGTATGGTTATCCATATATGTATATTCGATCATAGTATGGTTACCTACTTAGTATGTTATCCATAGATGTTATCCATTAATAGATCATAGTGTGGTTACCTACTTAGTATTTATCTTCGCATATAATTCATTAGAGTATTATCTTCAAAAACAAAATTATCCATCATTTAGGTAAATTAGCTCACTCCCGAAACCAAATTTGCCAATTATCCATCCTTAAAGATCATATATAACTAGTTCTTTACCTTAAAATTACTTTGTCTAACCACCAAGTCATGATTATTTTTTCAAAACTAAAATGATAATTTTTTGCTCGATAGTTTTAAATTTTACCTTTATAAATTTTATTCTGTAATTTTAAAATTTATTACTGATAAATATTTTAATTCTTCATAATCAAAATTTTCCGACTCTACATATTTCTTTCTACAGTTGTAATAAAAAACAATAAAATTCTACATCAAAAAAGTATATATATATAAAACACAATTAGACTAGATTTATGGCTATATAAAGAACTAGACTGCGAGTTTCTTGATAACTAGGATTTTGCAATCCTTTGAGGTACCAACTCCTCAAGCTTATCGTGTAGCTTTGAGGTATCGAACCTTTTTGGGACGAATAGAGCCAATAAGAACACACCAAACCTCTAGAGTCAAATCACCCAATTAAATTGTGTTCTAACAATCCTAACGAAGATAATTCAAATAGAAGTAAATAAAAACAAGTAAACAAAATAAATTCTTAACAATCAATGAAAAGGATAAGGCCTAAGGGTTAAGGTCAACGGATAGGTGACTCGGGATGATCAAGGATCCTAATTCAAACTTCAAAGAAGCTAACCTCCTAGCAAGGAACACAACAAATTGATTAGCTTAATCTCTTAATACTAACCTCTTTCTCTAATCCTAATCCAAGAACAAATTCTCATTTGTGAATTAAGATTAAGCAAGCAATCAAACAAGTTCTAAACAGCCAACAATCACTCTAAACATCCATTTTCATGTGCTAGAATGTGAAAGTCCTATCAAAGCTAAAAACTGGCATTTCATTGAACACATGGTGAGCAAGAAATCCTAAACATCCTAATCAATGTGATCAAGGCTAATTAGGCACTAAACACACTTTGATAGACGAGATTTTAAACAATCAAACATTAGAAATCCATTGATCACCCCCAATCAACCTAATCCTACCTAACCCACAAGCCCTATGAAGAACTACTCGCTAATCATCATGTGATTAACAAAATCCATAGAGATAGTGTTGATCATTGAAGATTAGAGATAGAATGAAAGATTCAAGGAATAAATCACAAAGAAAAGAGTACTAGATTAATCAAAATTCAATCTTGTTCTTACAAAAAGAGTTTGCAACAAAACAAGCTTAAGAAACAATATAATATAGGTTTTTGGCTTAAGTAGTCAATATGGGGCGAACCGGGTCAACCCGGAACAAACCGGGTGTTGACCCGGATCCAAGACAATTTATGGGTTTTGTATCGGCCAGCCAGACCAATATGCAGGCCGATATGAGTCCTCTGATTTTCTCGTCGAAGGAGCGTATCGGCTTGGCTGACCGATACGCCAGCCGATACGCTTTCACTGCTTTTAATCCGAGAGGCCGTATCGGTTTGGCTGGTCGATGTGCATGCCGATACGAGCTCTCAGATTTTTGGTCGGGGAACTGTATCGGCTTGCCTGGCCGATATTCACACTGATATGGAACGTCTGAGTTTAATCCGAGAGTGTGTATCGGCCACCCCAACCGATATGGTGGCCGATATGCCTTCCAGCTGCTTCTTCCTTAGTCCTTCGAGCTCTAGACTCCACTTCCAAGCTCACCAATGCTCTTAGACACCTCCAATCACCTGCAAAACACAAGAAACACTCCAAATGCAAGCCTAAAGTGCCTACTCCTAATCCTAAACACCTCTATACTCTAGATGCAATAATGATCGACAAAGTGGTATGAATGATGGTGAAATGAAGTCAAAACAAGAACTATATACAAGTCTAAATGCATGAAAATGTATGAATATCAATTTCCCCAAACTTAAACCTTGCTTGTCCACAAGCAAGCATAAGACAATCAAAATAAGTTGGGGAAAAGGTTTGAAAGTGGGAGCTCATATCCAAAGGTTTAATCAAGTTTCAAACTTCATTTCAAGTCTATACAACTAAGGTGCAACCGAGAAATACCTACTCCAAGGATATAACCATACTCATCAAGACAATACTTTTAGCTTAATCCTCAACCTATACGAGTATTCAAATCAGTTAGCTCTTTGACATTGATTAAACATTTCAAGTGGATCTTACTCACAACAAAGTGTTCAAACTCATTTGGCAAGGGTTAAGGTTTTGAGATAAAGATGATCTCAATCAATAAGAGGGGTTTCTCCATATGCATTTAGGTTCTCTCAAAAAGAAATGAATGAGCTCATAGTAAAAGGCTAAGAGTATAGAAGAAATTGGTGCATACTAGAATCGATTTCCGTCTACCCATTTCCCAATAACTTCTACTCTTACTCTAGCCCACCTAGTTTGAGTCTACCCTTTGTCAAGGCTATTTTTGCCTCATCCCTCTTTCTCAACAAAAACACCTCCCAAGAATACTCCCAAGGATCTTTCGAAACCTTTCAAAATAGTGGCAATTCTTTTCTTTAAACTTAGCTCAAATACTTCTTTCTTTAGCAATGGCCTCATTTCATAAACTTTCTTTTCTGTTGAGCACTTTGGCTTCTTTTCATTTCAAAACATGAGGCACTTTTTTTTTCTTTAAAAACACTTAAGAACTTTTCTTTCAAAACACTTTTGCCAACAACATAAGATCCCAATCAAATTCCTTTTTGTTCTTTCCCTTTCAAAACCCTTTCAAAACCCTTCCCCCAAACTTCAATCTTAGCCTAGCAAAAGCTAAAGGTGGTCAAGCTTGCGTCTATACGGAAATTTTCAACTAGTCGCCTCAAACTCAACACCATTTACTTAGCTCATTCCAAGAGGCCTACCTCTCAAAAGAGTGTTTATGGGCGGAAAGGAAGGTGGTTAAGGGCGTGGAAGCTATTCAAGCAAGCAAGTGTGGTAAAAAGGGAAAGAATGCTTGAATATTTTAGAGGTATTCATGAGTTTAAAAACACTAAGAAGGAGCAAGATAATTGCAAGTCAAGTTAAGGTTCTCACTTTAAGTAGAGCTAGCATCAATTCACAACAAGTTTCAGCATCGAATCAAGGTTCAAAGCAAGCTATCCAAGTAGGGTTCGTTCTAGCTTTCAAGCATTTCTCGGGTTACAACCTTAGTGTGATCTATCTAGCATAGCTAGCGTATGAAACAAGTTTTACTCACTTAAACCTTACGAGGAAATTAAATCATTGCTCCCTATGCAAAAACATCCTATATGATGCAACTAGACTCGATCCTAAGATGCTATCTTTTTGTGAAGATTTTTTCAATTTTTTTTTATTTTTTTGGTTTTTTCTATGCCTTAGATGCAATGCATGAGACTCAAAGAAAATAAGATCAAAAGAAACATGATTAGCAACTGGTCTCTCCCCCAAACTTAAATCACACGGTCCCTTGTGTAATCTATGAAAGGAAAAGAGACCGAAAACACACAAAATGCAAATAAAGAAAAGAAAAGAAAAGAAAAGAAGTATGTACAAAGATGGAGTGTTACCTGGCTAGTTGTGGAATGATGGAGGTGATGATTGAGTGAAGAAATAGCAAGAGGAAGTGACAGAGCTTTGAAAACCGCAAGTCAAGCACTTGAAATCGAAAAAATTGATGGAGAATTGAGAGAGATGGAAGGTTTTGAAGTTCTTGAGAAGTTTTTGCCAAAAGCTTGTTGGAATCGCAAATGGGGAGGAGAAAGGGCATGAAGGAGGAGAAAACAAGAAGAAATCGGGTCCCAGGCGGTTTAGATCGGTTCATTAAATCGATTTTTGGTCAAAATCCGGTCAAAACCGGTTTGGAATCGGTTTGAGTCGAGAGAACTTACCTGGGCGAAGAGGGCGTATCGGCCTGGCCAACCGATACCGATATTGACTCTCGGATTAAAAATTTACAACCTGTATCGGTCTGGCCAGCCGATACAGAGACCGATATCACTTCTTCCCGAGAGTCCGTATCGGCCTGGCCAACCGATACGGACGTCGATATCGACTCTCGGATTTTCTTCTCGAAATTCCGTATCGGCCTGGCCAGCCGATACGGACGCCGAGATCGACTCCATGTATCCCTTTCCTTCATACCCATGGCCTTTACTTAACACCAATTAGTCCACAACCTCACCTAAAGACCAAAACCTGATAAAACTCAAAGCAAAACATCAAAAATAACAAGCAAAACATCATATTGTACATGGATAAACATGGGAATGTCTCTCAAGTGCGCTTTTGTTTAAATTCGTTAAGCTCGACTTTGCAAACCGTGATTTTAAGCTGAGGGAGGGCTAGAGAGTGGAATCGAAGTCCCTTCCTCTATAGCTTCTGAGACGGAGTAATGCTTGAGTCTTTGGCCATTGACCGTGAACTCTTCATCAGATTTTCCCCAAAGTGCTACTGCTCCATACGGTCTCACCTCCTTCACTCTAAACGGTCCCGACCATCTAGACTTGAGCTTCCCGGGAAAGAGTTTCAACCGGGAGTTAAAGAGCAACACAAGATCTCCTGCTTTAAACTCCTTCTTCTGGATCAGCTTATCATGAAAAAGCTTGGTCCTCTCCTTATAGATCTTTGAGCTCTCAAAAGCCTCAAGCCTTATCTCGTCAAGTTCATTCAGCTGAATCAATCTCTTCTCAGTCGCGGTCTTGATGTCGAAGTTCAGCAACTTGACAGCCCACATAGCCTTGTATTCCACCTCCACCGGTAAGTGACATGACTTCCCATACAGCATGGAGAACGGTGTAGTGCCCAACGGAGTCTTGAAAGCAGTCCTATACGCCCACAGTGCGTCATCAAGCTTCCTAGACCAATCTTTCCTTGAGGCTCCAACAGTCTTCTCCAAGATATCCTTGATTTGCCTATTGGACACTTCAACTTGCCCGCTTGTTTGAGGATGATATGGTGTTGCAACCTTATGCCTTACTCCATATTTCTTCAAAAGACTCACAAAGAGTTTGTTGATGAAGTGCGAGCCTCCATCGCTAATCACAATCCTTGGGATTCCAAACCTTGGGAAGATGATGCTCTTGAATAGCTTTATCACAACCTTGGCGTCATTCGTCGGACTTGCCACTGCTTCTACCCATTTGGAAACGTAATCCACATCCACTAAGATGTAGCTATTCCCATAAGAGGATGGGAAAGGTCCCATGAAATCAATGCCCCACACATCAAACACTTCAACTTCAAGAATGGGGTTTTGAGGCATCTCATTCCTCCTGCTGATGTTTCCTTTTCTTTGACAAGGATCACACTTAGTGATGAACTCTTGGGCATCTTTAAACATTGTAGGCCACCAAAACCCGGCTTGTAGAGCTTTTTGAACCGTCTTGAAGGTAGCAAAGTGACCACCATAAACTGACGCATGACAATGTAGGAGATTACCTCCTACTTCTTCATCAGCTATGCACCTTCTATAGAGTTGATCCTTACACAAAGTGTAGAGGTAAGGCTCGTCCCAATAGTACCGATTGACATCTCTAAAGAACTTCTTCCTTTGATAGCTATCAAGGCTTGGTGGTTCCTTACCAACAACTAGGAAATTGACTATGTCTGCATACCACGGTTCCTTGTCTTCAATAGAACTGACCTTTTCAATCCTCATTCTTGTATCATGAGCATCTTTGACAACCTTGCAAGCCATTAGCTGTTCTTTAGGGAGAGAGTCATCTAGAGGAACACCATCCTCAATTCTCAGTCTCGACAAGTGATCCGCCACTCCATTCTCAATACCTTTCTTATCCTTGATCTCCAAATCAAACTCTTGTAACAGCAGGATCCATCTTAGAAGCTTGGCTTGGCATCTTTCTTGGCAAGTAGATATCTCAACGCAGCATGATCCGTGTACACCACAACCTTGGATCCAACCAAGTATGACCTGAACTTCTCAAAGGCAAACACCACATCTAGAAGCTCCTTCTCAGTTGTTGCATACCTCACTTGAGCATCATCCAATGTCCTACTAGCATAATATATGACATGGAGTTTCTTGTCTTTCCTCTTTCCAAGGACTGCTCCCACTGCGTAGTCACTCGCATCACACATAATCTGGAAAGGTAACTCCCAGTCAGGAGCTTAAACAATCGGAGCACTAATCAAAGCTTCTCTAATCCTGTAAAACGCAGTCAAACACTCCTCATCAAACACAAAGTCTATCTCCTTACACAGTAGACGTGTGAGTGGTCTAGCGATCTTAGAGAAGTCCTTGATAAGCCGTCTGTAGAACCCTGCATGACCCAAGAAGCTTCGGATCCCTTTCACTGAGTTTGGCGGCTGAAGACTTGACATCACCTCTATCTTAGCCTTATCCACTTCAATGCCATTCTCTGAAATCTTGTGACCCAACACAATCCCTTCTGTTACCATGAAGTGGCATTTTTCCCAATTGAGCACGAGGTTCGTCTCTTCAAATCTCCTTAAGACCCTGCACAAATTTAACAGACAGGAAGAGAAGGAAGAGCCATACACAGAGAAATCATCCATGAAAACTTCTACGATATCCTCGATAAGATCCGAGAAAATAGACATCATACACCGTTGAAAAGTAGCTGGTGCATTACACAAGCCAAATGGCATCGTTCGATAAGCAAAGGTACCATAAGGACAAGTGAATGTCGTTTTCTCCTGATCATTCGGATGTATCGGGATCTGAAAGAATCCACTGTATCCGTCGAGAAAGCAATAAAAAGGATGGTTAGCAAGGCGCTCTATCATTTGATCTATGAACGGTAATGGAAAATGATCCTTCCTAGATGCGGCATTTAGCTTTCTATAATCTATACACGTCCTATGCCCGGTGATAGTCCTAGTAGGAATCAATTCATTATTGTCATTTTTAACAACCGTAATCCCCCCTTTCTTCGGGACACAGTGCACGGGAGAAACCCAAGTGCTGTCCGAGATAGAGTAGATTATCCCTGCATCAAGCAATTTAAAAATCTCTTTCTTGACTACCTCCTTAAGATTAGGATTCAATCTTCTTTGATGCTCAATAGAAGACATGGATTCATTTTCAAGTTGGATCCTATGAGTGCATAAGCTAGGTGACAATCCTTTTATATCATCAAGTGAGTATCCTATTGCTTTTCTAAACTTTTTCAATTCAGTGGTTAAAGCAATCAATTCATCATCACTTAGCAACTCATTCACAATGACAGGATAAGTAGAGTTAGGGCCAAGAAATGCATGCCCCCGCGGAAGGGGCTTTAACTCAACCTTTGGCGCTTTGAGCTCGCTCCAATCATCAGCTACATGCTGCTCCTTGCACAGCTCAACTCCCTTGGCGCCATCAGCATTGATATCCATAGCAAAGACCTCTAGCTCCTTACCCACTGAATCTGATCCAAACTCTAAGTATTCAAACTCTCCTGACAAAGGTTTGTGCGAATCAAGTGCTCTCATATAAGCCCAGCTTTCCTCTTGAAGGTACCCATACTCCCCACATTCCTTGGTCAAAGTCACCTCCAACAGATCATCCATGTTTAACTCCTCAAGGAGTTCATCAACTAGCTCCTCCATAGTCTCAATATAGAACATCTGACCTTGTATGGTTGGCTTCTTCATCACCTTGTTGATGTCAAAGTTGAGCACTATGTCTTTACCAAGGTTGAGATCTATCTTCCCTCTCTTGACGTCTATGATTGCACCAGCTGTGGCAAGAAAAGGCCTTCCAAGGATTAGAGGATCCTTTGGTTCTTCATCCATCTCCAATACAATAAAATATGTCGGGACTTCAAATCCTCCTACTTTCACCGGAAGATCTTCTAGGAGACCAATTGGGTATCTCACTGATCTATTTGCTAGAACCAAGGAGATCCTACAAGCTTTGTAGGTAGAGAAGCCTAGCCTTTTAGCTACTGAGAAAGGCATCAAACTTGCGCTTGCTCCAAGATCACATAAACAACCCTCAAATCGAAAAAGGACCGATAACACTGATATATCATGGTTTTTACCGGTTTTATGCCATGATATAATTGTGTTTTAGTGTTCTTTTGTGTTCTTTTAGAGTCTTTTACAGGTATAATCAGGTTTGGAGCGGAATTGGAGATATTGGAGCATTTTGGGACTTTTGGAGTGTTTTGGCCGAGAGTTTAAACTCACTGTCCGATTTGATGATCATGCATCGATCGACACACCTTTGGTGTCGATCGACACACTAGCGAGATGGGCCGAACGCGGCGGTTTAATGAAGTTATCAAGACTTTGCACTTTGACCCAGAAGTTTCCAGTATTTACGAAGAAGCCCCAGCCGAGATTATGCCTACATAATTAGGATTTTGGTGTTTATTTTAGATACGCTTTCATACTTAGAGCTAAGAGATTTTTAGAGCTTTTGGGGCTGATCTATTTCCTGTACTTCATCTATTTTGGAGAAGATTTCGAACCCCTTTATCTATTTAATTTCTTATATGCAATCTATTAATTCTATGATTTCTGTTTCATTAATCATGTCTGAGTAGATTCATAGTTAGGTTTAGGGTTTCTCATAAAGGATTTCATGACTTGCTAGACTTGTTTAATTCAGTTAAGGATTCACATGAATAGAATGTTCTTCGATCTAAATTGTGCTTAATGCTAGTTCTAACCTGATCAATTAGAATCTAGATCTTAGGTTGCTAAATACGACACGAGAATGTGGTTTAGAATCTGAACTATTTAGGTTGAGAAATTAAATTATTCGCAAAGAGATTTGGCTTAGTTTAATTGTGAACATATCGAACTTGAAATTAATGCTAGTTTAATCTGTTAGTAATTGCAAAGAGATTTGGATTACTGCACTTAGACTTAGAGGATTTTCGCAAAGAGATTTGGTTAATTCTAATTCCGTGATTTGAGTTCTAGAACTGTGTTTAATTAGATCCTGACTGATTAACTTCTCTGCTTGTCTGATTTCCTGAGAATTCCCTAGACTTAGCGCTTTTAGTTAACTGCTTTCACAACAATCTTGCTTCTGATTTATTTTCTTGCCTTGCTTTTAATTCACTTCATATCTGCTTTCTTCTTAGTATTAATCTCTACGGTTCTTATTCTATCGAGACCAGAGTCTCTGTGGATTCGATACCCTATATACTACAATCACTTAACTGTGCACTTGCAGTAGAATAGGATTAAAACTTAGACCCTATCAAGCACATGGAAGAGTAAAATTTCCCGGATCTTCAAGCTTCCTTGGTACAATACTCCTTTGGATGAATGCACTACACTCATGAGACAACATAACCATACCTTGCACTTCCTTGGTTCTTTCTTTGATTGCATCCTTGAGAAACTTGCTATATTGAGGAACTAGCAAGAAGGCATCAATCAAAGGCATGGTTAACTCAACATTCTTCATTTGCTTTTCAAAGAGAGCTTTGTACTTCTCTAGGAGTTGCTTCTTGAATTTGCCCGGAAAGGGTAGCTTTGGCTCATAAGGTGGTGGCACAAACACACCATCCTTCTTCTTGAGTGTATCCTTCACTTCTTCTTCAACTACAGCCTTTCCTTTCCTCTTAGCCATCTCACTATCACTCTCTTTGTTGAGAGCAGAATTTTCAGAATTCTCCTCCCCTTCTTGAACTTCAATGTCCTCATTGAGTGAAGGAATCTGTCTAGGCGTGGGTACTTGACGTTGTTGCAGCTCTTTACCACTTCTCAATGTGATAGCGTTGATGTATTCCTTCGGGTTTTGCTCAGATTTTCCGGGTAAAGTACCTTGAGTTCGGGATGTAGAGGCATTCTTGTTTTCCATATTTGTGACCCTTGAAGTCAAGTTCTGAAGCTCACTCTTGAGATCCCGTACTTCCATAGCTCCGGAAGCTTGCCCTTGAAGAAGTTGCTGCATCATACTCTTGAGCTCATTATCCAATCCTGAGGAAGAAGAAGCTTGTGGCTGTTGTTTCCCAAAACCGGGTGGGTATTGTTGCTTGGGAGCATAGCCTTGTTGACCTTGAAACTGAGGCTTATTGCCGAATCCTTGTTGATTAGTGTAAGGGACAAATGGCTTTTGTTGTTGAGCTTGTGTAAAGCCTTGTTGCCCTTGTTGTTGAGCCTGTCCTTGAGATGGAGCTTGAGGATAGACTTGGTCCTGAGGATTGGCTACATTGGGGTTTCAGTATGAAAAGTTTGGGTGGTTTCTATAGTTTTGGTTGAAGCCCTTGTTGAAACCACCCTGCCCTGCAATGAAGTTAATCTCCTCTTGGGTCATATCTTCGTCCACACTATAGAGGAGTGGCTGAGAATCCTCATAGTTGCCTGATAGGTGTAGTTTTAACCCTATACTAACTGCAAGTGCACAGTGATGTAGTTGTAGTACTTAGGGTATCGAATCCACAGGGACTCCGGTCAACGATAGATTATAAAATGTCAAGTTAAACTAGGAGAAAGCAATATGGGAAAGCAGTAAATCAAGCAAGCAGAAAGTAGACAAAGTGAGTTGTGAGCAAGGAAGCGAAGCGTTAGGTTTCAGGAGTTCTCAGGAAATCAGGAACGCAAGCAATCAATCTATCTAGATCTAATCAATAACTGTTCTAGAACTCAAACACGGATATAGAATTAACCAAATTCCTTTGCGATAATTCTCTAAGTCTAAGTGCAGCAGACCAAACTTCCATTTGCGAGAACTAACATATTAAACCAGCATTAATTCCAAGTTTGATATGTTCACAATTATCCTAAACCAAACTTTCGTTTGCGAGAAGTTTAATTGCTTATCTAGGTTCTTTCTAGTTAAATTAACCAACTTCCGCTGCATTAATCAACCTAACATCATAAGTCTGATTAGCTACTTCAGATTAAGCATTAAGAACAACTTAGATAAAGACCTAGCAGATATGAATCCCTACAGATTGATTTAAACTATAGTTCCATGAAATCCCTAATGAGAATCCTTCAACCTAACAGGTAAACTACTCAGACATGTTCATCGAGACAGAAAACATCTTGAATAGAAAACCAAATATCATAAAATAAAACAAAGAACTGGGGTTCAAAATCCTCTCTCTCTCGAGAGCAGGATCAGCCCCTAACTCTCTCTGAAATAAAATAAGACTTAATGAAAGCGTAGCCTAAACAATGGCTTAAAAACCCTTATATAATAGCTAAAACATGTTTTGGGCTTCTGTGTAAATATCTGGGCTTTTCTGCAAAATCAGCATTCTTTATTAAATCGGCGAGTCTGGCCCATTCGCATATGCAACGATCGATGCAGGTGTGCAACGATTGACGCAGTCTTTAAAACTGGACAGTGAACTCTGTCTCTCGGACCAAATCTCCAAAATACACCAAACAGCTCCAAAATCTCCACTTCTGCTCCAAATGTGTCTAAACCTGTAAACATACTAAAAAGACTCCAAAACATAACATAAGACTCGATAAATAAGGCATATACCATGGTTAAAACCGGTAAAATCCATGGTATATCAACTCCCCCACACTTAGCTCTTGCTTATCCTCAAGCAAGTAAAGAACCAAAGTATAAGCGAAGAGGTTTGAAAACACAGAAACTCATTTCGTCCTAGGAACTTTCACAATCACATTCACTTAGTAAGCCACTGAAAACTTCCCTACAGAACTCAAGACCACAATATACTTCCCCCACACTTAGCAACTGTCCTAAGTAAACTCCACAATCACATTCAAGCATTCAAATTCTCCCTACTGACTTCTGCAAGTATTTAAGTGCGGTCTCACCTAAGGAGTATCGATCAAAGGGCACATGGATTCTTACCTTATCAGCTCTAGACCACCATACTATCTTTCTCTAGTCCCTTTCTTCTCTTTCCCTTCCTTAACAACTGATTTTTCCCCACTGGGTATCATTTTATTTTTTTTATCAGTGTTCTTCCCGTTATGGGGTGTACTTTGGACACATTCCATGGATCACATGAGAGATAATAGTGTTTGCTACTATTCCCATGACCACTTCGGAGTTACTAACTCATCCTCAGTTTATTTTTTTTTTTTTTTACTTTATAGAAGGGGAGAAGGGGACTAAATAGGACAGGTTTACAGGCTGTGTCAGAACTAACAAGGGAATCCGACACAAAGTATACCAAGCCCTTAGGTGAGAAATCTAAGTCAGTATTAAATTGAAGTCAGTAAAAGGATCCTCTGATACCTGAAGTGATGTGGGTGTTCCCAGTAGGCTGATCTGTGTCTGGGTTTTCTAACAGTCATAGAGGCTCTGCAAGTCTGTCCAATGGTCACTTAGTTCCTGTTCAAGCGAAAATTTTCCTCGAAAAATCATAGTTTCATACAAATTTTGACTCAATAAAACAAATTTTTGAAAAACTAAGAAAACAAAAGCGTGCGTCAGTAGCTTCCTCCCCCACACTTAAACTACACTGTCCCCAGTGTAATCCAAGCATGAGCTCGGTGAAAGAATAATCAAATTGAAGAACAAACCGAAAAGTTGCAGAATACTTACTTGTCGTCGCCCTGCGTCGATCGATGCCACAAGGGTGTCGATCGATGCAAGGTGATTATCGCTCGCGGTTATTTAGATAACCGATGTCTGAACCGCAATTGAATCGGTAAACCACAAATCGTGACTGCATCGACCGATGCACTATATGTGTCGATCGATGCAGTGCGATTCTGCATGTTTCTCACGGCTCTGAACACACTTAAAAGAAAAATCAAAACACCAAAATCAAAACGAAAAAAAAAAATGAAAATAAAAATGAACCTACTAGTGGGTTGCCTCCCACTCAGCGCTTGTTTTTAGTCATTAGCTTGACTATTGGAAAGAGATTGGATTCATGGTGGTTTCAACAGAGACTTTGAGTGTCTCTGTGAATATCTCTTCATCCAAGGAGGTGTATAGGCATTATGATCATGAGGCTTCCCAAGGAAAGAGAAATCAGAATCAGGGTGGGAGCGAAGCTTGGGCGGTCTACTGCGTTTTCCTGCATTCAAAACAATATGATCAGAAGGTTTAAGCTTAGATGATTTGTTCCTTACCTTTGATGCAGATCTGATGTTGGGGGCTTTCTGCTTATGAGCAGTTGCAAGTACTGAAGATGTTAGAGCAGGTTCAAGAGGAACTGCCATCTTCTTCTTTCCACTATCAGATACTGTAGTTCCACCAATCTGAACTTCTTCTTTCAGATCACCTTCAGTGGAGATCATCTTCTTTGCATGAACTCGCAAAGTTTCAACTGGTGGTGTTTTATTCACCTTCTTATCCATCACTTTTATGCAGTTAACCACTTCTAGCTCTTGTCTGGAAGGTTTAGGAACCTTAGGATATGGCACTGGGGGCTTGTAAGCTTGTTCTGGTACTGTTGCAGGTTTCTGGACATGTGTGCGTTTTGTGTCGATCGTTGCATAATGTGTGTCGATCGATGCAAGGCGATTCTGTTTCTCGAAAGAACTCGAAATTGCCGTCAGAATGGCGTGTCGATCGTCACTAAGGGGGTGTCGATCGGTGCATGTATCAGGCAGACAATATTCATCCAGAAAATCCGAGATTATGCTCTCTTCTTCACCTAGCAACTCAATCTCATCCCTTATATTCACAGCATTGATGTGCAGCTTCCGTTCAGCTCTCTTAGCTTCATTTTGCCTCTCTATCGCTGCATCCAGCTCCTCCATATGTGTGCTCAAAGATTCAAGCTTCTCATTCAAATCTTCATACAAAGCATCCATCTTTGAGTTGAAGGACCTATTAATCTGTTGTTGTCTCTCAAGGTACTGCTCTATCATGATTTCCATTCTGCTCTCATGAGCTGTAGGTGCAGGCGGTACTTGGTAAGAAGAAACGCTACAACTCCTTGAGAAGGCATTGCCCTGTTGCTGGAAAGGTCCCTGAAAAGCAGATTCCTGACTGTAGAATTCATTCCCTCCAACGTAGTTGATAGCTTCTTGCCCATACTTTTCAAGTACAAGACTATGCAGAGACTCTACTTTGCTCTTTAACCAAGTTATCTGCGAGTTGTCAATCCCTGGATTGAAGAAATCATACATCTTCCTTACGATATGTGTCGATCGATGCAGGAGAAGCGTCGATCGATGCAAGCGCGATGATGTGACGATCGACACACAAGACCGTGTCGATCGTTGCAGGGCGATTACAGGCGTACCTGAAACGCAAGAACAGAAAAGAAAAAAAAATTAGTAGCAAAAATTAAAAAACGAAAATCCTAGTCTAAACCCTAAGTTCAAATCTATCGAGAACTCAAAAGAGTCCCCGGAAACGGCGCCAAAAACTTGATAGGTGTAGTTTTAACCCTATACTAACTGCAAGTGCACAGTGATGTAGTTGTAGTACTTAGGGTATCGAATCCACAGGGACTCCGGTCAACGATAGATTATAAACTGTCAAGTTAAACTAGGAGAAAGCAATATGGGAAAGCAGTAAATCAAGCAAGCAGAAAGTAGACAAAGTGAGTTGTGAGCAAGGAAGCGAAGCGTTAGGTTTCAGGAGTTCTCAGGAAATCAGGAACGCAAGCAATCAATCTATCTAAATCTAATCAATAACTGTTCTAGAACTCAAACACGGATATAGAATTAACCAAATTCCTTTGCGATAATTCTCTAAGTCTAAGTGCAGCAGACCAAACTTCCATTTGCGAGAACTAACATATTAAACCAGCATTAATTCCAAGTTTGATATGTTCACAATTATCCTAAACCAAACTTTCGTTTGCGAGAAGTTTAATTGCTTATCTAGGTTCTTTCTAGTTAAATTAACCAACTTCCGCTGCATTAATCAACCTAACATCATAAGTCTGATTAGCTACTTCAGATTAAGCATTAAGAACAACTTAGATAAAGACCTAGCAGATATGAATCCCTACAGATTGATTTAAACTATAGTTCCATGAAATCCCTAATGAGAATCCTTCAACCTAACAGGTAAACTACTCAGACATGTTCATCGAGACAGAAAACATCTTGAATAGAAAACCAAATATCATAAAATAAAACAAAGAACTGGGGTTCAAAATCCTCTCTCTCTCGAGAGCAGGATCAGCCCCTAACTCTCTCTGAAATAAAATAAGACTTAATGAAAGCGTAGCCTAAACAATGGCTTAAAAACCCTTATATAATAGCTAAAACACGTTTTGGGCTTCTGTGTAAATATCTGGGCTTTTCTGCAAAATCAGCATTCTTTATTAAATCGGCGAGTCTGGCCCATTCGCATATGCAACGATCGATGCAGGTGTGCAACGATTGACGCAGTCTTTAAAACTGGACAGTGAACTCTGTCTCTCGGACCAAATCTCCAAAATACACCAAACAGCTCCAAAATCTCCACTTCTGCTCCAAATGTGTCTAAACCTGTAAACATACTAAAAAGACTCCAAAACATAACATAAGACTCGATAAATAAGGCATATACCATGGTTAAAACCGGTAAAATCCATGGTATATCATTGCCCACGAAGCTGATTTTTGGCTTGAAGAGATCATCTTGTCTAGCTTCTCATTTAAGGACTTGATTTCCTTCTCATACTTCTCATCCGTAGAAGATGATCCTCTATTAGTCCGCTCATATTCCTCATTGTAGTTCCCATCGCTTATGGCAAGATTTTCAATTAACTCCATAGCCTCATCAACTCCCTTGCCTAGGAAGTGTCCATTGCTAGAAGAGTCTAGCATCGCCCTCATTTTAGGAAGCACTCCGCGATAGAGGTTGCTGAGTAGTGTCTCCTTAGTGAAACCGTGGTGGGGACACTGATTAGTGAGCCTATTGAACCTCTCTCAAGCTTCAGCAAAGCTCTCATTGTTGCGTTTCACAAACCCGGATAGCTCATTGCGAAAGCGGGCAGTCCTAGTAGCTGAGAAGAACTTCTTCAAGAAAGCCTTCTTGAGGTCTCCCCAAGTAGTAATGGATCCCGGAGGGATGTTGCTTTCCCACTCCTTAGCTCTATCCGCCAAAGAGAAGAAGAAGAGACGCATCTTCAAACCATCATCAGTCACACCATTAAGCCTTGTAGTAGCACAAATCTTGTCAAATGTATCCAAGTGCTGCAAGGGATCCTCAGATGCAAGCCCGTGAAACTGATTGTTTTGCACCATGTTGATCAAAATAGCCCGGATCTCGAAGTTGTTGTTGTTGACCGGTGGTGGAATGATCCCTTGCCGGTTTGAATTTGTATCCGGTGCATCTCCATCACCAATGACCCTAGCTGGCCTTTGTTGCTCTTGCTGCTGTTGTTGATCCTGATGATCCATAACCGGCTGCTCAACACCCACAAAGTCTTGTTGAACCTCAACAATTGGTTCCAACCCAAGTCTCTCTAAGTGAACAACTCTCTCTTGTGCACGTCGTTCTTTTGCTAATCTCCTCTCGTGTGCCTTGATGTCCTCAACTCTTGCAACTAAGTTTGTTGTCCCTCGGCTGCGCAAGTTCATACACCTAACATCAAAAAGAGAGGAAGTAGCAAAGTTAGTAACAAAGACTTGAACTAAAAAGGAATAGAAATTGAATTGATCTATCCAGAATCCCAAAATGGCAACGGCGCCAAATTGATAACTAGGATTTTGCAATCCTTTGAGGTACCAATTCCTCAAGCTTATCGTGTAGCTTTGAGGTATCGAACCTTTTTGGGACGAATAGAGCCAATAAGAACACACCAAACCTCTAGAGTCAAATCACCCAATTAAATTGTGTTCTAACAATCCTAACGAAGACAATTCAAATAGAAGTAAATAAAAACAAGTAAACAAAATGAATTCTTAACAATCAATGACAAGGATAAGGCCTAAGGGTTAAGGTCGACGGATAGGTGATTTGGCATGATCAAGGATCATAATTCAAACTTCAAAGAAGCTAACCTCCTAGCAAGGAACACAACAAATTGATTAGCTTAATCTCTTAATACTAACCTCTTTTCCTAATCCTAATCCAAGAACAAATTCTCATTTGTGAATTAAGATTAAGCAAGCAATCAAACAAGTTCCAAACAGCCAACAATCACTCTAAACATCCATTTTCATGTGCTAGAATGTGAAAGTCCTATCAAAACTAAAAACTGGCATTTCATCGAACACATGGTGAGCAAGAAATCCTAAACATCCTAATCAACGTGATCAAGGCTAATTAGGCACTAAACACACTTTGATAGACGAGATTTTAAACAATCAAACATTAGAAATCCATTGATCACCCCCAATCAACCTAATCCTACCTAACCCACAATCCCTATGAAGAACTACTCACTAATCATCATGTGATTAACAACATCCATAGAGATAGTGTTGATCATTGAAGATTAGAGATAGAATGAAAGATTCAAGGAATAAATCACAAAGAAAAGAGTACTAGATTAATCAAAATTCAATCTTGTTCTTACAAAAAGAGTTTGCAACAAAACAAGCTTAAGAAACAATAGAAAATAGGTTTTTGGCTTAAATAGTCAATATGGGGCGAACCGGGTCAACCCGGAATAAACCGGGTGTTGACCCGGATCCAAGACAATTTATGGGTTCTGTATCGGCCAGCCAGACCGATATGCTGGCCGATATGAGTCCTCGGATTTTCTCGTCGAAGGAGCGTATCGGCTTGGCTGACCGATACGCCAACCGATACGCTTTCACTGCTTTTAATCCGAGAGGCCGTATCGGTTTGGCTGGTCGATGTGCATGCCGATACGAGCTCTCGGATTTTTGGTCGAGGAACTGTATCGGCTTGCCTGGCCGATATTCACACCGATATGGAACGTCTGAGTTTAATCCGAGAGTGTGTATCGGCCACCCCAACCGATATGGTGGCCGATATGCCTTCCAGCTGCTTCTTCCTTAGTCCTTCGAGCTCTAGACTCCACTTCCAAGCTCACCAATGCTCCTAGACACCTCCAATCACCTGCAAAACACAAGAAACACTCCAAATGCAAGCCTAAAGGGCCTACTCCTAATCCTAAACACCTCTATACTCTAGATGCAACAATGATCGACAAAATGGTATGAATGATGGTGAAATGAAGTCAAAACAAGAACTATATACAAGTCTAAATGCATGAAAATGTATGAATATCATTTCTATAGCCAGTACCAGTCATATCTTTTGTCTTTCTCTTTCAACATATCTCCATTTGTTATATACCTGCTGTTTTTGACTAAAAGAGGTTTTAGTAAAATGCACACATATTATAGAAAAATAATTTTTTCTATTTTTAAACAAAAAATATCATTTAGTATTTTGGTTTTCAAGATTTAAAAAAAACAATTTAGTTTTTGAATTTTTAATTTTTTGATATTAAAATAAAATAAACTTTTACTTAAAAATGTAACTCTTATATTTTGAAAACAACTAAAACTCTAAAACGTCATATATTGAAAAACGCAAGGAGTAGCTTATTTGTGTTCCATCAGCCAATGCTACATTTTTCTGTTTTGTCATATATAGAAACATTTAATATATTTTGTATATATGAATTTATATATTAATTTAACTAGCCTAAATACTTTGGAAATTCTCCATATACATCATAGATTATCTTGTTTATCTTTCGGTTAATAATAGATTTTTATATGTATGAGAGTCCCACAATGTTCTGAAACCGACACAAAAGCTTCGAAAGATCTTCTTAAACCATGGTAGGAGGTGTTGGTGGCCAAGGAGGCAGCTGACAACCATTTTGTGTATTGTTGTCGACATTTTAGGTAGTTTTCGAGATTTATTCTCAAGATATTTCTCTTTTCATTATATTGTTGTGTATTTGCTTCAAATATATGTTTTGTAAGACCTTTTATACCAATTTTAAAATTAGTTAGTTTTAAATATAATGCACAAAATTTACTCATGAAGAAAACTTCCAAAGATGGAATGGATTAATATTTGAGGTAGACGTGGGAATAAAGGCCATGGATAGCCCTGTAAATATTATCCGAACCGAAAAAACCGACCCGAACCGAACCGGTTTACTGGGATTTCGGATTGGCTTCGGGTCAATTGAGAGAACCGATCGGCATAAGAGAAAATTGACTTCGATTTCCTAATAATCTCGGTTCGGTTCTCGTTAACCGAATGGTTATCCGAAAATTTAGCCTAATTGAACCGGTGATATATATACTCTAAACCTAATTAGTAAACACAAAATCTCAGAAACAAAAAAACGCTCGGCGGCCACCTCTCGAGAGTTCTTGAGTGCGATGAGATGAGAATCTGAGTTACGAACATATTTTCTGTAATTGAAGCTTGTTCTTCTTCAGATTTCCAATAATCTCACTCTTAGCTTCATTTGGTGAGTATACTAGATCTTCTTCTGCTTTGATTTTCTTTGAACTTTTAGGGTTTCGGTTTGAAGCGTGAGGATGAGCTAACCATCTTCGTATCTGTTTGCTTGCAGGATTTCTGGTACCTTTCTGGCTTAATCTTCAAAAACGGTATGGACTTAAGTCATTTCTCTATCTTTCCGTTTATATTGATGAGTCTTTCTTGTTCTGTCACTGTTATGTCTGAAATATATGTCTACGGTTGTGTCTTGTTACATCAATTAACAGTTTACTTCATTTGTTGACTTGGGTGAGCTAAGTAGAACTTGTTTTGTGCAGATGTCTACCAAAGCTGTTCAACATAACGACACTGAGATGCTACATGAAGAGGTTGAAGGAGAACCCTCTGGTGCTGCGGGAACGAAGCGGACATCTTCTCAGAGTTCAGGAGCTGATATTCCTCCACCAAAAGCAAGAAAAATCATTACTCCAAGATCACCGATGTGGAAGCATTTTGTCCGGAAAGCAACTGATCATTCAAGGGCCATCTGTACGTATTGTGGAGTAGAGATCAGCTGTGACACCATTTCAGTTGGCACAAGTCCAATGAAAAACCACATCAAAAGATGCAAGCTGTTCTTGGCGGCTGAAGAGAGTGGTACTCAGAAAGTTCTAGCAGCTGATAGCAATGGTGTTGTGACAGCAATGAAGTACGATAGGGATCTGTTTCGAAGATCAGTGAACGAGATGATTGTACTCAATGAGCTGCCCTTCTCTTTTGTGGAATCCGAAGGTTTTAGAAGATTCTGCCTTAATGTCCTTCCCATGTACCATGTTCACTGCCGGAAGACAGCAACTACAGATATCTTCGCAATGTTTGTTGCACAGAAGGATGCTCTGAAGAGGTTGTTCAGTGTTGATAAGCAGAGGGTTTCACTAACTACAGATATCTGGACAGCGCCTACTACCTCGTATAGCTACATGGTAGTGACAGCACATTGGATCAGTGCTAATTGGGAGATGCAGAAACGTATCATCAGCTTCAAGCCAGTCACTGATCACACAGGAGAGACAATTGCCAATCATCTGTTTCATTGCTTGCATGAATGGGGAATTGAGAAGGTCTTCACAGTCACTGTTGACAATGCTAAAGGGAATGATAAGGCGTTAAGGTTATTCACTGAAGCTATGAAGATGAAAGGAGAAAATGCACTAGTGAGAGGAGGAGCGTATCTGCATATGCGTTGTTGTGCTCACGTCTTGAATCTGATTGTCAGAGATGGTCTGGCTCATGTCAAAGAGAGTGTTGTTGCGATAAGGAATGCAGTGAAGTATGTTAGGTCCTCATTCCCAAGACTAAGATCTTTCCTGCTGCGTGTGGAGATAGGGGATGTTTCTAGGGGAAGCTTGGCTCTAGATTGTAAAACACGGTGGAACTCCACTTACCTAATGTTGTGTGCTGCACTTAAGCTACGAGCTCCTTTTCAGAAGATGATGGACGAGGACAAGCTTTACAATGCTTACTTCCTGGAGAATGAACCTGAGAAGGATGGAGAGAAGCGAGTTGGACCTCCAAAGAAAAGGGTCGGACCACCAACAGCTGCTAGTTGGGATGAAGTTCATAGGTTAGTGAAGTTTCTCAGGATATTTTTCAACTGCACATTGGCGTTCTCTGCATCAACAAGCGTGACTTCATCAATCTGTTACAATGAAATCGTGACAATAGAGAGGAGTCTGATATCATTAAGTAATCACAGAGATGGTGAAATAAGGAGAGAAGCAACTAGCATGAGAGCCAAGTTTGACAAGTATTGGGATGGCAGCCTTAATATGAATCCGCTCGTGATCATTGCCAGTGTCTTTGATCCAAGAAACAAGATGGGATTTGCGTCTCTGTGTTTTGACAAGCTATATGGGAAGGATAGCTTGCAAGGTAATCAACTCAGATTGTTGATTAGGAATGCGATGAAGGAGCTGTATGAGGAGTATGTTTTGATGCTCAAACCAAGTGATGGAGCTAGAACTACAAGCTGTGAAGTTGTAAATCCGAGAGTTGTCTTTGATTTGTCTGATGATGAAGACGATGGATATGAGAGGATGGATTCTCTGTACACGGAGTTGAGTAAGGAGAATGCAAATGAAGAAGCTAGTAGTGAGCTTGACATGTATCTACTGGAGAAAGCAGTGCCAAGAACTGAAAATGACTTGGGCATGAATTATGATGTTTTGTCATGGTGGAAGAAAAACAGTCCCAAGTATCCCATTTTATCAGAAATGGCTCGGGATGTTTTAGCTATGCAAGCTTCCTCGGTTGCCTCTGAATCTGCTTTTAGTACCAGTGGCAGAATCTTGGATCCTTTCCGCAGCTGTCTGACTCCTTATATGATTGAAGCTTTGGTTTGCTCACAACAATGGCTAAGGAACACAATTCAAGCTGAGAAACTTGCTAACTTAAATGAAATGTTCGAGGAGCTTAACTTCCATGATTCATTGGGTAATTTGGTTTCTTTCTTCATTTACGTTTTCATATATGGTCAATGTGTTTAGTTGTTTGCTGTAACTCTGTTTTTCTCTTGTAGATGCTCGGACACATCCTCCAGCTGCTAACTAATCAGGTATTTGGTCTCTTATTCCACCTTATATATTGATAGTTTCTGACTTTCTTCTGTTTATGTGTTTGAGTTCATCTAAGTCTAACAGTCTAACTAATTAAGTACTTGTAACTTTTACTCTCTTTCTCAGGTTCAATGTAACCTGATCCTTTTGTGAAGAACTGCTAACTAGTATATCTTCAGTTCTTCATCAGTCAATTATCTAGGAAATGTGACACCATTAACAGGTAACAACAAGAACCTGCCTTTTGCGTATTTTGAGACAAGTGTAAGGTCTTCTAACTCCTTGATCTTCTTGAGTCTTGACCATCTTTAAGAACATGATTATAGATGGGTCATCATCATTAATTTAGTTTCTGTCTAATATGATTTTTTGGGACAAAAACAAATTTATATGAACCATGAAGATATCTTTCTGTGTAGTATGATTTTTTGGCACAGATCAGATTTGTAAGGAGATGTCTTTTGTAATTGCAATATTAACTTCGAATGTTTGTATGGTATGTATCATGTATGTGTTGGCTTTTGTTTTTGGTGCAATATTCTTATGTAACAGAAGTTTAAGGTAGATAACCGAAGATAACCGAAGATAACCGAAAAAATTGATTAATTTCGGCAATAATCTAATAACCCGAAATTCAATCGAACCGAACCGACTAAAACCGAATTTAATTTCGGGTTATTTCGGAATTTTTTTTTTTTTAAATAACCGAAAAATCAATTAAACCGAACCGAACCGAACCGTATAACCGAATTCCCAGGGCTAGCCATGGAAATCGTGAAGGCATAAACTCTCTCACTCCAGCTACTCATCTTTCATATATGATTACTTTTTCTCTACTCTACTTGTTTAATCTTTTTAATCAATCATTGCATTGACCATAGTTTATACTCTGTTTATTTAAACTTGAAAACCTTTAGTCCAAAACTAAAATGTACACATCACAAACTGAAAAACACTGAATATTTCTATAGGTAAAAGTTTTATGAGAGTCTCTTAATGCCGATGCTCTTTATGATGCTACAAACTACTAAAACTGAAAATTTTCACTAAACAAAAATCGATAATTATTTTAATAGAATGATGAATTTAAAATTAAACCTCAGACCAATTATCCCTGGAAACTGTGATAATTATAATGGAAGGGCTCAAACATTGGTCCCCAAATAAAAGAGTGAATATTGTCAGCAACTAATAAAAATTATATAAATGGAAACATTTTTGGAATATATAAAACGTGCAGAAAATTGTTATATTTTATTATATAGAATTATGTGGTCCTACAAGATTAAATCATGACTTACTCATTTTTGTATTTGATGAAACTTTTACATTTGTCTTCAAGGGCTTGGTTGGCAAGAGATATGACATTAGATTTTTTGGATGTAGAAGTCGTAGATTTTTTTCTCTGCTTTAAATTTTATTGTTATAAGTTTTTTTTGCTATAATTTTAAGTTGGATTGCTATAAATATTTTAGTTCTTCACAATCTAAATTTTTTTGCTCTACATATTTACTTTTTACAGCCACGATAAAAACCAAAAAAGATAGTTGTAATTACAAAAACAATACTTGTAAAACGTAATTGAATTAGATTTACGATTGTAAACAAAGATTGGACTCAGGAGAGGTATTACCAGTTATACCCTTTGTTCTGTATGTTCTTTCAACAAATCTCCATTTCTACATTTTTTTCTGTTTTAGTTCATCCAAATCCGTATATTTATTATTGACCTTGAGATCATGATATACAAAATACGAATTAAACACCGTTTTTGTGAAAAATAAAAAGGTTTCCTAGTTATAATTTTATAATCTTGAAAAGCACATGAACAAGTTTTATTTAGATAAAATGATGCAACACCTTATTTAATAATCTTACGGTGAACTTATTTTAGAAGATCGAAGGCTTAACGGGAACAAGTAGAAGATCATGTTTCTTGTAAATAGTGAGTCCTGGAGCTTCTTCCATCTTCATATCCTCACCTTTCATTCCTTCTGGTAACTCCCAGTCAAAACGATTCAGCAGATTCGCCAGACCGAACTCAACCATTTTAGTCCCCATGTAAATCCCAGGACAGATTCTCCTACCACTCCCAAATGGCAACAGCTCAAAGTTCTGTCCTTTTGCATTAATGTTATTATCCATAAACCTCTCCGGATTAAACTCTTCTGGATCTTTCCAAGCATCGGGATCTCGCCCGATAGCCCAAACATTCACTTGAAGCCTTGTATTGACTGGAATGGTGTAACCGTTGATTTCAAATTCAGTCATTACTTCTCTTGGAAGCAGAAGAGGTGTTGTAGGATGAAGCCTCCATGTTTCCTTGATCACCATTTTCATGTACTCTAGCTCCTCAGTTTCTTCTAAGCTGATTAATTCTTTGTCCCCAAATTTGTCTCGGATTTCGGACTGAACTTTCTTCATCAGTCTTGGGTTTCTGGAGAGTTCCGCCATTGCCCATGTCATTGTTATTGCAGAAGTATCAATTCCCGCCAGAAGAATGTTCTAAGACAACAATTAAAACCCTTCAAATTAACCATGTTGATAATAATCAAACATTTAAATTCAAGTTTTGTATATGTATATATATATATATATATATTATTGTACAGTAAATATTATGTAAACTAATAATACTGTAACACTAATATTTTATTAACTTAGAGATTTATTAATTTATGAAAAATTAATTGAGTAAAAAACGTATTTTAGAACAAATAAATTTATTAACTAATTAAATTATTAATTTATATAGTTTTTATTAGTAATTGAAATACTAATATTTTATTAATTTACAAATAAATAATTAAATTAAAAAGGTAATTTAGGACCATATAAATTTATAAACTACCGGAGTTATAGAGTTTCTACTGTACTTACAATCACCAGTGCTTTGATATTGTTTCTTGTGAATTTTGCATGTCCAAGAACAACTTTATCCTTCTCCAACTTCATGAGAAGGTCCACGAAATCTTCATTCTCTTCGTTGTCTTTCTTTAGATGGAGATCAATCATCTGTTCACAGAAGGCATCGAGATCTCGTGCACTTCTCTCTCTAAGTTTGTGTAAACCCGTGAATCGATCCCAGATCCAGCCAACATAAGGGTAAAAATCTGCGGCAGAGAAGCTCCCTAAAATCTCAAGTGCCTCGGGGATTAACTCATTGAACCTCTCACTGTTAAGCACAGTGTCTTGGAAACTCACACCAAATGATGCCCTGCACACCACGCTAACAGTTAAAGAAAGAAGCTTCTCGCTTAAGTTAACCGGAGTTTTCTTAGAGGCTGATTCTGCGAATGAAGCAATCAATTTCCTCATCTCGTCGTATTTGATGGGTTGAATGGAGTGAACTCGTTTGATGTTAAAGAGTTCTTGAACAGCGAGCTTCCTTACTTCTTTCCAGTAATCATCAAACGGAGAGAAAGCGATGTCCCTGTAGTTGTAAGAGAGCTTCCTCGAGCCTGAAGAAACCATTGTTTATTGTATCATAATCAATAAAAAAAAAAAAAAAAATGTAATTAGTTAAAGTATACCTGCTAATGATGGACGGCTACAACAATTGAGGTCAAAGACTCTTAGGGCTTGTCTTGCTGTATCAGGAGTAGAAACTACGATCGTTGGGACTGTACCAAGCTTCATAAATATCACTGGACCATACTTTTTGGAAAGTCTCCATAGAGACTGATGTGGCAATTCTCCGAGCTGATGCAAGTTTCCGATGATCGGAAGCGTTGGAGGGCTCGGAGGTAGTTTGGAGTTTGAGTGTTTGAACAGTTTAAGGAAAATTATTGAGACTAGGGTAAGGACTAAAAAGTAGATGAGATAGAGAGAGATGACCATTTTTGTCTCTCTCCCTTAATTGTTTGGTCTGTGTTTTCTGTTTCTCAAATAGTGTCACTGAAACTGTGTTATATAGCCAATGATGACCTTCACTGTGAACAGATATGTAAATTATATATAATAACTTTTTGTGGACGATAATTATTTGACACAAGGCTCCGGTAATATTCATTGTTCTGATGTATAATGTATTTGGTCTTCTTTGTGTGTGTAGATACACTGTTCTGCTGGGGTAGGTCGATTAATTTGTTGAATTCGGTTTGTTTTCTGGTCAGTTTGTAAACTTGGTTTCAGTGTAGCTCTAAGAGTACTGGAAAACTCGGTTAAGAATTTACTTTTTTTATCTTAGCTTTTATCACGTCGGGACGTATTCCTATATCCAAGAACCAAATAAAACCGGTTGGTTCAATTTAGTATTTAGTTTGGATCATTGGCCTACTCTACCTCAGTTCACCATTTCGAAGTTTAAAATAAAGTTTTTCCGTACCAGCTTCTTATCCAGGGTTGACGAGCTATTTCCCCACCATAAGTATCTTATACTATCAGATCCACATCAAAATATTGCCTCTATCCAAAGCCCCTTGAACAAAACTTCGAAGATCTAATTCCACCCGATCCTAAAGATCGAAATCTATTTACCCCCATACCCAAATTTTCTTGGTTATGCGCCCTGACCGTTGGTTAATTGTCGTACCATCAAACCAAAAAGCTTCTACCCGACTCAAAACAGAACCCAGATCCGACCCTAATCTTATAACCCAACTGCAAACCCCTTTTACTCCCATTCTCCCCCAAATCTGAGAATTTCAAAATCCTCAGAACCCTAAAAACCCAAAATCGAAATGTCAGGATCTTCAATGAGTGGTTCTAATAGTTCGAATGTGAGGAGAAGCAGTCGTCGTGGAAGTGGAAGATTCTATGGAGTTCCTAAAAAATGTTGGTGTGGTGAACAAATGGTAAATTTGATGTCTAATTCCGAAAGCAATCCATTCAGGCGATATTTCCGGTGTTCATACGCGGCTGCTCACAAGGTAATTTCGTTGACTATATGTTTGATGGGATTTTTTGTTTTCATAAATTGATAAGTGAGCCGTTTATGCTCTAAATCGAATAGGTTTTGATGTTTATGATGTGTTGTGTAGCTTGTTAATGATGCTCACATATTTAAGTGGGTTGATGAGGCTCTTTTGAATGAATTTGAGTCTCTGCAAATCAAAAATGGGAAGCTTGAGCAGGAGATGAAAGAGATGGCTAGAGAGTGTGAGGCTTTTGAGAAATTGGTGTTTGAGAAGGTGTTAATCAAGCCTGAGAAAGAGGTGTTTGAGAGGGTTGAAGAAGCATTGGATGAAGCAAACCGTGGAATGAAAAAGATGATGATTGGAATGGTCTTTGGATGTTTGATGCTTGTTGGAATCATGGCGTTTGTACTTTGAGAATGAAGAAGAAGATGATGCTTGCTATTTCCTTCTGTTTGTAATGTGTATGGTGTGTCTTTGATGTGTTTGTAGTTTCTAAACAATGGGGGAATAACAAAACCATATGTTGGCATCGATCTAATGAAAAGCTTAATATGAGTCAAAAGAATAACATTAGCATATTTGAATCCTTACATGAAGCTCTTCACCCAAAGGTTTTAACATTAAAAATAGAGCTTCAACAAAAGAACAAAATCGACAATGTCTTAGGGTAGCACCAAAAACCTGCAAATCACTACACCCTATGCATTAAAAACCCGCAAAACACTTCATCAGACCCGTGCCTACTCCATTTGTCTCGCATTGGCTTGAGAGCCTCCTTCCTCAACGACACTCGGATTGCTTTGAGAAGCCTAAAAAACCAGTCACACAACAGTTGGTTTATATATATAATCCGACAGATACAAACACAAAACATGTAAACACATAAACCTTTTTATCTTTCTTTGCGTGATGTCGAGAGTTATGATCAGCTACTCCACAGATTGAACAATGCATGATACGTTTCTTCTGTTTTGGTTGTTTCTTCGTTGGAGACTCATGCATTCCCTTCTTCCTAGTTTTGTCGGCTTTGGTGAGCTTCTTCTTCTTACTAGGCTCAGATGGTTCAGATGGTTTTTGAGGAATGTGTATGTCTGGAGCATCAGTTGCAGGCCAGAAACGAGCTCCTCTAACCGGTACCAGACCTTCTTCATAGTTCCTCATCCAAGTAGATGTGTGAAACCAATGACACACATAGTCTTCGGGCTGAAGCTTCTTACTCATGATCACAGCATAGGCATGCTCACAAGGGATCCCACAAATTTGAAATTTCAAGCAAGTACAAGTCATTCTCTCCAGGTTGACACGGTAGGCACACCCACTCAATCTTGCTTCATAGTCACCATTTGTGCTTCTTGTAACTTTGCATTCTGAGGCTCTCTTGTGTTCTTTGGCTAGATTTCGACCTGACTTTAAGGCATGCTCGAGCACACACTCCTTGAATGCCACTCCGTTTAAGAAAGTCTGATTCAAGTACATCTTCCCATTACCCCAAGATTTGTGTTGCCTAACATGCTTCTTTCTCATTCCTTTCTCAGCATCCTCGTCTTCACTCTCTGGACACTCATCGTGTGGAATTGGTGGCTCATCCTCGAAATCTTCAACCATCTGTTCAATGTCGACTTCATCTCTCTCAGCCTCTTCTTCGTCGAAATCGGAATTATCCGGACTATGACTAAGAACTAAGCCCATACCACCTGTTTCACCTTCGAATTCCGACATAGCCTCTCGATTTTTGTCTGCGAAATTGAGAGTTATTATGTCTAGGATTCACTGATTGGGAATTTTGTATATTAGGGCTGGGTTATGTTAAGGAATCGGGTCTGGGTAGATGGGTTTAGGTTATTAATTCGGGTCATAATCCAACTTAAATCATAGCTAATCGGGTCGTTTATTGGCTTAGAAATGGTTTAGGGATTAGTTAGAAACAGTAAACCGAAGTAATCCATGGTCTGTGGAGTTCTGTGTTTCGAACTTATATATCATGTGTAAATAGATTTCGATCTTTAGGATCGGGTGGAATTAGATCTTCGAAGTTTTGTTTAAGGGGCTTTGGATAGAGGCAATACTTTGGTGTGGATCTGATAGTATAAGATACTTATGGTGGGGAAATAGCTCGTCAATCCTCTTATCCATGTACCACTATATAGTTCGGTTTCAGTTTAAAAAAAACCTTTTTACGTAGGTTTTGTTCGTTACATAATCGTTGGCGACAACGATAGCGATTGTCGCACCGATTCCAAATTAACGATTAGCCATTTAAAATTTGGTTGTTGATTTTAACGGTGACTATGCAGCGATTTAAAAAGAATTCAGTGACAATCGTAACGACTATAAAACGAACAACATAACAATTGTCGCAGCGAGTCGTTGCGACGGAGATAAATCGCTATCACTAGTAGCTAAGAGCACTTCCAACGTTTGGGATCTAAGAGCACCCACATTGGGGGTTCTTAAGGGGTTCTTAAGGGTGGAGTTCTTAACTATTCACGTGGGTCCCACGTGAATAGTTAAGAACCCGGGTTCTAAAAATCCTTATTTAAGAACCGGTTCTTACACTGTTCATGACACGTGGCAGCCTGTCATTCGTCTATTTTTTTTTCGATTTTTTTTTTTTACACTTTTCCCAAAAAAAAAAAATTTTTTTTTTTTTAAGAACCCCATGAGGGGTTCACCACTAATCATGCTCTAAGAGCACCCACATCGGTGTTATCGCTTGTGGGGTTCTTAACTTTTTTTTTTTTTTTTTTTTAAATCTGGAGAATTTTTTTTTTTTTTTAAAATAGACAAATGGCTACACGCCACGTGGCGTGAACAGTGTAAGGATCGGTCCTTATATAAGGATTTTAAGAAACAGTTTTTAACTATTCATGTGGGCCCCACGTGGGACCCACAATAAATTATTATTATTTGTTAAGGACTCCTCCCTTAAAACCTCCCGATGGACACGCTCTAACAGGGGTTCTTAAAAATTTTAATAATAAAAAAAGAAAAAATATGAGAGAGAAGGACTTGAGGTTCTTGTTAAGAACTCTAAGAGCATGAACATCAATGAACCCCCCTTTGGGGGTTCTTAACATTTTTTAATAATTTTTTTTTTTTACAAACGAAAAAAAAATCAAAAATCAAAAGAAAAAGAACCAATCGGAAGCCGCCACGTCAGCATGAACAGTTAAGGAGGGGTTCTTAACTAAGGATCGGTTCTTAGGGGAGTTCTTAAAAATAATATTTTTTTAATAGTTTTACCTAAGAATCCGCGTTAAGAAACCCTCTAAATACCTTGATGTATATGCTCTAAGGTTCTTCTTTAAGAACCTTTTATCTTTTGCTAAGAACTTCATTTGACAAATGGCAGCAAATGATTGATCTAATTGTTTTTTTAAATTAAACTTAAATGATAAAATTAAAATAATAATATTAAATTTTTTAAGAATCCCAATGAGGATTTCCACCGTTGAAGATGCTCTAACACTGCGAAAGAAGCCCTATAGGAAAAAAAATTTAGTTGAAAAAAACATTTGCTAGCACATAAATGTTTTACTGTATTTTCCTCTCAATTAAAATTATTGTTTAGCAGTCTCCGTATATACATTTTTTTAATTTTCTACAGGAATTTCAAATTATTTTCTGATATGTCGGTAGTACATATGGAAATTATTATGATCATTGTGAAACACGTGACTTATATTGTGTGGGTGAGAACTCTTTTACAGAAGCTCATTTATTCACATTTAGTTATTTTTTCTTTTCTTTTTTTTGTCAACATTCACGGTTAGTTACTTACATGATGGTTTGAAAATTTTAAAATTGTGTCAACTTATGTTTTGTCACTTGAATTTCTCAAACCTAATTATTGATTATGATAATATTTTTTTTGGTCAACGTGATTTTTTTTTTTTTTTTTTTTTTTTTTTTTGACATCAAAAGCTCCATTTTATTAAGGATTCGGTGTTCGACTTTCCTCAAGGGAAAGCCAATCGGGAACCGATGAACTTACATGGGAAAATAAAAGGCCACGTGCTCTAGCTTTCTTAGCAAGACTATCAGCACGGGTATTAAACTTTCTACTAACATACTTAATACAAAAGCTAGGAAAGAAAATCTTAAGAGCGCGGAAGTCTTCTAATTCCGATGAGAAGGAGGACCACACCATTGGATCCTCGAGCATACTAATGAGTTCCACACAATCCGAGAAGAAGCAAGCACTAGTCAGCTGAAGTTGCCGAAGACACTGCATAGCCCAGAGGAGGGCGTCGAGCTCGGCATGAAGGGGAGAGAGACTTCTTCTGGATCCCTTAAGACCCAAATGCACAATCTCAAGTCCTTGTTGGACGATCCACCCTTGTCCGCTTATCGAATCAGATTCAACCCAAGAACCATCAATGAAGCATGAGAGCCATACTCGTGAAAGGGTAATAGATGAAGAGATCCTTTGCGAGGAATTTGTGAGAAGATTCTCATCTTCCTCCGTATTAGCCTTTCGCCATGCTTCTTCTTCAAGTCTAGCTTTCTCTAGAGTCAGTCTAGGATCTTCATTAAAATTCTCAAATACTTTCCTATTGCGAGCCTTCCAAATAAACCACATAAGCCATGGAAAGAAGCTAATGGAATCCTCAGAACCCATCATCTCTTTCGCTCTCCAAAAGAGGAAGTCCATATTAGTAAACACCGAAGAGGATGGAAAGATATGAGGGGCAGATGGAATAGGCGAAAGTGCCCACGCTTGACGAGCTGGGGGGCACTCAAAGATAGCATGGTTAATAGTCTCTTTCTCTGCACCACATCTGGGGCAAGTGGAATCTCTGCCAATATGGCGATATGTAAGAGAGAAACAAGTGGGTAAGAAACCTGACAAGCATTGCCACACGAAATGTTGAATTTTCCGAGTGGTTTTTAACTTCCAAACTTGCGCCGTAAGTACCGTAGTACTTGGTCCCTGAGAAGGGGGTTCGCAAGCCGGGCGAGAGAGAGCTCTCGCGGCCCAATAACCGGTTTTTACGGTGTAGTTTCCGGATTTGGTATAGGTCCAACAATAACTATCTCTCGAGACTAACTTGCTCGGATGTAAGCCCAAAATGAGGGAGATATCTTCTGGTGGAAAGAGCTCTCGAAGACGGTCTACTTTCCATTGTTTTGTTTCAAAATTAATAAGTGAATTCACATATAAATGTGGATCAGTCTCATTATTGATACTTCTCGGTGCACGAGCCGGACAATCGGGAATCCAAGGTTCACTCCAAACTCTAGTGCCGAATCCCGATCCTATAGTCTTCCTTAAACCTGATACCAATAGGGGTTTAGCTGCCATCAAACTTCTCCAACCGTAAGAGGGTCTATTTGAGACTTGTATCTCTAAAGGGCTTGAGTACTTGAAATATCGCCCTTTTAGGATTCTACTCAGAAGTGAGTCTGGAAATTTGAGAATTCTCCAAAGTTGTTTCGCAAGAAGAGCTAGATTTTGTTCTTCCAATGCTCGGAACCCTAGGCCTCCTTCAGAGGTTGGGCAACATAGTTTATCCCATGCCACCCAATGGATACCCATACTATTAGCATTGGAGCTCCACCAATAATTGGAAATTACACTTCTTAATTTGGAACATACCGATTTCGGTAGAAGATAACACGACATCACATAATTCGGAACCGCTTGGGCTTGTGATTTAATAAGAACTTCTTTGCCTCCCCGAGACAAGAATTTTGAGGACCAAGTACTAGCCCGGTTCTGCACTCTATCTCTGACAAAGGCAAAGGTTTGCGCCTTCGAGCCATTGATCTGCTCTGGTAGACCGAGATATGAACCCATCCCTCCTTCTTGAGAAATACCGATGATTCTTTTGATTTCACCTTTCCTTTCGTGAGGGACATCATTACCGAACATGATAGAAGACTTAGAGAAGTTAATTTGCTGTCCAGAAGCTTCTCCGTATGTTCTAATGATGTCTATAAGCTCCTTACTCTCTTGTATTTCCGCTCTACAAAAGAATAGACTATCATCAGCAAAGAGAAGATGTGACGTCGGAGGGCTGGCTCTAGCTATCCGAAGTCCCTGGATCCTCCCATTCATCTCCGCTTTCCGGATAAGAGAAATAAGGCCTTCGGTGCATAAGACAAAGAGGAATGGGGAAATAGGGTCGCCTTGGCGTATACCACGGGATGGTCTAATATGTCCACTAGGCACTCCATTGAGGAGGATGCGGTATGAGACTGTAGTCACACAATACATAATCCAACCAATCCATTTTGGGTCAAAACCCAAATGTCTCATAATAGAGGAGAGGTATGACCATTCGACTCTATCATAAGCCTTACTCATGTCGGTTTTAATGGCCATGAATTTTTTACGACATGAGGGATTAGATCGGAGTGCATGAAAATTCTCTTGTGCTATAAGGATATTATCTGTAATTAGTCTCCCTGCTACAAAGGCAGATTGGGTCTCGGAAATTAATTCCGGAAGGATCTTCTTTAATCTCAAGCTCAAGATCTTGGATATAATTTTATAGCTCACATTGCAGAGGCTGATTGGGCGAAAACCTGTCATTTCCCTAGGTTTATCTCCTTTCGGGATCAAGCAGATATTTGTCTCATTCAATCTTGGATCGAAAGATCCATTCGTGAAGAAGTCCATAATAGACTGAGTTAGTTCTGGACCCACCACATCCCAGAACTTTTGGTAGAATAATGCCGTCATTCCATCTGGACCAGGAGTCTTACTAGGATTTAATGAGAATAATGCCTTTCTAATTTCTTCACTCGATGGATTCCGAGTTAACTCGGCATTCATAGTAGGAGTGACAATCTCAGGAATGTCCTGGAAGAGAGGGTTTGGATCGCCAACAGAAGAAGATGTGAAGAGAGCATCGAAATATCCTACTGCAACTCTCTCAATTCCTTCTTCATCGTCTACCCAACATCCATTAGAGTCTAACAGTCCTAGGATCCTATTCCTTGCTCTCCTTTGTTTTGTGATGGCTTGGAAAAATTTGGTAAAGTTATCTCCAAACCGAAGCCAAGTCGTCCTACTCTTCTGCTCCCAGAAGGCTTCTTCCTCCTTGTAGGCTGCCAATAGTTCACCTTTTAATACAAGAATTTCCTCCGTAGAGATAGTCTCATCGGTATGGGCAAGATCAATCTTATCTTGTAATTCTTTAATAAGAAATTCAGAATTTGTTTGAGTACTTTTCTTCCACACCGAGATCGATTTTCGGCAATTTTGGATGCAACATGAAAGGGAGTTTTGACCTCTAGGAAGCGCATGGCTCCAACCGGCTGTAATGGCCTCCTTTAGCCCCGGTTTCCCTAGCCATCGCTTATCAAATAGAAAACCACGTCTTTTCTTTTCGGGTCTATTTAGAATGGATGCGAGGAGAGGCCTATGGTCCGATCCCCACATCTTAAGGTACTCCACTTTAGTGTGGGAAAATACATTGTGCCATTCTTCATTACCTAAGGCTCTATCCAGACGGCATTTTATTAAGCCATTTCTTCTCCGACCAATCCAAGAAAGAGGGTCTCCTTGGTATGGGAATTCAAGGAAACCACAACAATCTATCATGGCTCGAAAGGGGAGGAAAGAAGCTTCTGAGCGTTTTTTTCCACCACTCTTCTCATGGTTCCCTGTAATTTCGTTAAAGTCTCCTATAATGAACCATGGACCTGTGCGGGAAATGCCTATACGGATAAGTCTTTCCCAGACATACGCTCGGTGTTTAACCACCGGGTCACCATAAATAAAAGTCATGAAAACACGATTTCCATCAATAATAGTCTCAATATCAATCAGACGATCATCCAAACATAGAATCTTGACCGGGAAATCCTTGGTATGAAAAAGAGCAAGACCTCCACTATATCCTCTCGGGTTTACAGTGTGGAGGTTATCAAAACCTAAAGATACTTGCAAATCTTGCAGAAAAAGATGGTCATTCTTTGTCTCTGATAAAAACATAAAACCTGGAGAATACATTTTACACATCTCCTCCAGTCGACGGGAAGTAGGTTCTGCTCCCGCCCCTTGACAATTCCATGCGATGGTCCTCATATGCAGAGATTGGGTGGGTTCTGGAACCCCACCAAACCTGCAATATCAATGAACCTTTCAGAGTTTTTTGAACCAGAGGACAAGAAAATAAAAGACACCTCATTCTGAGGGAAAGTTTTTGAATAAGAAATCATCTTTCTCGAATGAGAAATAATTTTTTCTAAAGGCTCTCCATTACTAGCAAAACCAAAATCTTGAAATTTAGTCACTTTGGTTTTTGACGTTGCAAAATTTTGTAATTCAGAGACCACCTCATTACGAGGGAAAATATAGGACGAACGGTATTTAATATCCTTAGAATTCTTATCATCGCCATTGGAGGAAGATCGAAACAATTTTTTTGGGGGTTGACCGGTCAAATAACATTGGAAACTGTCTTGGGCCGGTGGCTGGATTGGGGCAAAACCCATTTCATTAAAAACTTCTTGGGCCGATGGCTGTCTTGAAGGATAACTTAGGTCTGGTGTAGCCTGCCATGGGCTGTCAATTGGGACAAAGCCCATTAGAACAGATGTTGGACAGGCCCATCGAAAGAAAGCTTCACGGTGTTGAAGAGGCTTGTCGGAGCTACGTCCGCCGGTGCCGGCCGCAAACTTCGTGTCGGGAGCGACATAAGACGCCATCTTCCGCCAGACAATAAAGCCAGAGGGTAGGGTAGGGCGATTAGGTCCGATGGAGCACCACCGCTTTCGGATATGCTCTCCCGCACTTTCTCCGACAATGTAAGAAATTTCAACCAAGCTTTCGGAGAGCGTGCTGTGTGCGAAGGGCACTCCCGAAGCATACTTTGTTGGAGTTTCTATCTCTTCAATCTGAGACGAATCAGCTAAAATACTCAACCACTTTCTTGGAAATGTGGTCGGAAGTACTCCTGTCTCGGCTTTAACCGGATAAATGGTCGGAGATGCTCTGGTTCCAGCTTTTACCAGAGATTTGTTGCTCTTAGATTCACAACACTGAGGTTCAACAAGAGTAAAAGAATGGTTCAGGTTATCGCCGGCAGAGACGTTGCCCTTCACTGGAGGACCCAGATTTATAATCGATACAGAAACCGAAGACGCAGGATCGTACAGATCTGCCGCATGAGCGTTCAGAGGAGGAGTCTGGCAGTTGCTGCTACCTTCTACAGCCGCAGCCAGAGCTGGGGGAGTGCCGGTAGAAGAACCAGCGACTGAGGAGCCACACTTTGAACAAACGACAGTAACAGTAACCCGAGAAAACAGTACTCGCCGGAAACCATGGTGAAAGCTCGGAAACGTAGTCGGAATCCAGGATGGGAGATGAAAAAATCTCGCCGGAACCTTAGGCAGCCGACGGAAAAAGGAGTAAGGTTCTTCGGGATTTCTATGTACCCGAGACATGAGAAGACACCTTCTTCTCCAAGGAGAGGAGCTCAGATCTTTATCATCCATGACTGAGATCCATGAACGAGCAAGAGAGTAAGATTGATTTATGATCCATGACTGAGATCCATGACCGAGCAAGAGAGGAAGATTGATTTTGAGATTCAAAATTTGAAACAACGAGAGAGAGGGAGAGAGAGAGAGAGAGAGAGAGAGAGAGAGAGAGAGAGAGAGAGAGAGAGTGTATTTTTCTCTCTAAGTTCTACTACAGACACTTTGATGTGTGAAAGAATCTTCTTGTTCGGTCAACGTGATTATGATAATATTATGAAGTGTTATTGCACTCCAATGTGTAGAACACATACAAATATAGACAGTAGCATAATTATAAGGTATTGCTTATATGAATAAAAGAGGGTAATACTAGGATAAAGGAATAATGGGAAGACTGGTAATATGATTTAACATATCAAAGTGATTGAAATGATAGATGTTACATTTTTAATATGTACCGTTAAGATCAAAATGGTAATGGAAAGAGGACAGCGAACGAACAAGTTAAGAAATAACATCTTTAAAGAATTTGATAAAAAAAAAAATAAGGGAAATGTGATTTCATATCAATGGATAGTTGTATAATTAAATTTTTTACATAATCCACTATTCACATATACTATTTACCACCAAAATATATTATATACCCTTACATTTTCAACACAATTACAACATTGCATTTTCTCTTTTCTAAATGTGTTCCTGCGAAAGATCTGTCAGAAGTTTTATGTTTTTCGGATGAATAATGTGTCAAAATGAACAATGCTTGTCAGTGAACAGTATTCACGGAAATGTATAGTGTATGCGGATTAATAGGATTCGCGAAGAAGAAGATAGTTAAATCTATATCATAATTAATTTTAATTATGTGTAATATACTAACTAAAATAACATAATAAATATATTAACATGAAAATATTTGATATAACTTGTTAACACAAATTAATAAGTTAACATTAAATTACTATGTTAACAAGGTAATGATAATTATGTTAACTGAGTTAACATTTAAGTTACTATGTTAACAACATAATGATAATTGTGTTAATTTGAGGTTTATGTTTTAAGTTTAAGGGTTTGGGGTTTACGGTTGAGGGTTAAGTTTTTGGAGTTAGGGTTTAGAATTTAGGGATAAGGGTTTAGGGTTTAGGAATTAGAGTTTAGTTTTTGGGTTTAGGGTTTAGTTTTGGGGTTTAGAGTTTAATTTTTGGGTTTAGGGCTTAAGGTTTAGATTATAGTTTAAGGTTTAGTTTTGGATTTTGGATTTAGGGTTTAGAGTTTAACAAACATTATTGCTTGGTAAATAATAATATAATGTAAGCAAGTGATTGTTTAGCTAACATGATTGTATAATAAACATTAATAACAGAAACGAGTTAACAAAATAACATTGTTGGATGAACAACATCCGCAACTATTGTATAAATAATAATCATTGTAAATATATTTATATGTTATAATGGCAGTTTTGTAAATATTTGGAATTTTTGTTTCGGTTTCCTATTTATCTAATTTCCAAAGTTTGATTGCCCCCCACCTAATTTTCTACATTTACATTGCATTTCACCTCTATCACCCAACTAAAAAAGAGGAAAGTGTCGAACAAATCCTTAACTTTTTTAAATGATCTGTTAAAACTCTAAATTTCAGAGATCCGTTTAAAAACTCCCAATTTTTATTGACTTTTCATTAAATCATTACCTTTAAGTTAATTAAACCATATTATACACGATGTTATATCAATTAACGGATCGTCAAAACGGAATTTATTTTTCATTTAATTTTGAGTCTTTTGACATGTGTAAAAAAATGTTTCCACTGGGGTTTGAACTATCAACAATCAAACTATACCTTAAACTTTTGCCACTGAGGTACTAGTACTTTTAATATTAGTCGGTCACATTAACTTATATTCACAATCTGCTCGAACTCGTCATTGATAGTAGAATGAATTTCCCTTAGGGATTCTATTATGAACAAGGCTATATTTAGCCATAGTTGTTACAAACAGATACACCAAAATAGGTGTTCGACAAAAAAAATGGATTTGTAGAGAGATAAATTGAGCTGATGTTGTCGCAGTAGACCACTAAAGATTTTTGAATCGGTATGTGCAACTCAAGCATCAGGTTGCGAAGCCAACAAAGTTCAGAGACTGCATTTGCCTCTCTCTTATACTCAACCTTGGCCCTTGATCGTGAGATTGTATGCTGTCTTTTAGCTGACCATGAGACAAGTTTTTGGCCAAGAAAGACTCAATATCTAGAGGTAGAGTGTCAAGTATCCGGGCAATCAGCCCAATCTGCATCAGAGTATGTTGTTAAGCAATCAATGTTACCTCTAGAAAGTTCCAGACCTTGATTTAAAGTCCCCTGGACGTATCTGATAATGCACTTAAATGCTTGGTGGTGTGGCACTCTTGGATTGTAATACCCTGTATTCAACATATGGTCAACATGCATAAAAAGTCAACAGGGGCAAAATTGTAATTTTGCCAAACCTAGGGGCAAAATGGTAATTTTGCCAAAGTTCAAGACGGAAGCCAAGACGAGCCAAATGTTCTCATTTTAATAACATAAAGAACATTTACCAAGACCAGAATTGGAAGAAACATAGCAGAAACGGGTTTGTTTCGGCTTATGCGAAGTAAAAACCGGAGAAAGCTTCGGAAATTCATCAACCGGAGCTAGAAAACTCCAAACTGATATGATTCAAGTTGCTAAATTTCATATAAATTCAGGGGAGAATCAGATTTTGAAAGTTTTGGGATTTATGGGAATATAGAAGTATTTTCTAAAACAATAATCGTGAAACCGAAGAAAACTGAGACAATTTGCACAAGGGATTGGAAATGAATTGGGCCGGTTTTTGGCTGGTTTTTTGTGGATCATAAGAAGCTACAGAGACAGATGTCTCACCTCTAGGTCGCCAGCCACTCCTATGTGAGGTGTCAAGCCCATACTCGATGCATGATTCTTGTTGCATGCACAAAAATATCAAAACAAATTCATTTCACTCACTCTTATCATCTCTCCAGCCTCACCCACGACCTTAACTCTCTCCTCTCTATAGATTCAC